>CM052363.1:35966689-36114519 GCA_028551485.1 Casuarina cunninghamiana | reverse complement strand
AAGAACAATGAATTCGGTCTCATTACTCGCATAAGGCCACAGTCATCAAATTTATAGCAATTAGTGACAGAAAAATCATTTAGATCTTACGGCGGTCGGACTGTCATTTTTATAGTCTCTAATTATTATCTTATTGGCATTCTTTTCAGTTACTTATCCAGTTGTCGTTTCTTAAGTAAATCGAAAATATAACTACTACGGTCCCAAAAAGATGTTCCTGAATTTGTAAATGAACTTAGGCGTTTCGATGTAATAGTTGTCTCTCGTAACACCCGTCTTATTTATTACATTCCCCCAATTATTAGTTGTGCCAGTGAGTTCAAGTTGATGAATATCAATTCCTGTCTGCCACCCAAGAAAGGTGTGCCTGAACCTACCCGAGTTCGCCTCCCGGCATCGGCAGCAGCAATGGCAGGAAGGGGACATGATTTCGGACCCACACAGTGCCATGCCCAGTGATTTTCCCAATATTGATGGTCTCTTTTTATCCGAAAACCATAAATACCGTTTTAGATCTGAGCTGCGCTGGACGGATATCCTCCCTTCCAGACTACAATTACCTTTTGACCGACTGATTTCGTCCTCTTGCCTATACGCCTAGGAATTGTGAGGAATTACAGATTTGGACTGCCACGTGGGATGTCGTCGGTGAGGTTAATGGACAGGATGCGATATATCTAAGCACATGCACTGTTAGTGGTAGCCAATTATTGGCGATGGAGCAATAAAAACATGGAAAGTAACGTTCCAAAGAAATACTAATATAACAAGCTTTTGACATTATGTGTCTGATTAAATATATCATTTGAAGCGATCTCATTTGTTCTAGAAAAGTGAACTCAATATATCCTTTGCTTTTTTTTAGGTTGGACCAAACACTTTTTTGTGGTTGAGAGGACTGCACCTCTGAAAAGCTTATGGACTCCTATTGTGATAACGAGAGTGTCTTGTTGTGAGAGGACTGCGACGCAATTGTTTTTCTCTTTAATGGTCATCGGCTTGGGCCTATAGAGACTCCCATTGAGGTTCTCTCTCTTATATAAATGAGATATTTGTTCTTGTTGCAGTTGGAGATGGAAGACCAAGACGAGATAGATGCCATGTGGCATCAAATTGGTGGCACTATTGCCTAAATGTTTGGCAAATTTGGCAAGTTTGGCATATGGAAAGACTATTTAGAACTATTATGTCTATTATTTCTTGAATAATTAGCCTTGTTTGTACTATGATGGGATATGTCTTGTTTAATGAACAATATTTAGAACTCCCAGTTTTTCAAATTTTATTAAGATTTCACTCTTACAATTATTTGTTGGGACAGTAACCATGGGAAGGACTGATTGGAGGATGATAAATTAGCATACCGACTCGCCTTCTTCCTTCCCTCTCTTAGTCTAATGGAACACTTTTTTTTTAATTGGAAATTTCAAAGTTAAAATTTTAAAATTCAATATATTCTGTTTTCTATTTTGATTTTGAACTCTATTTTCATTTTATTTATAAAAAGGGTTAAATAGGAAATAGGAAAAAAAGAAGAAGAAGATAATTAGTCTATCTATATAGAGGAGATTTTATGAAAAATGTAACCGATTCTTTCCTGGTTATGGTCATCCGCCGGGTTAAATACCGCTATTTTAGCAACAAATCCATAAATCTACTATTAGATTAATACTTAAACGTTAATATGGAACAAAATGAATACCTATTGAACGTATTAATAATATTAATTAAGAAAGACTCATGGTAACCCGTGAACGTATTGAGCAATATACTAGAGAAGTAAAGGTTGTAAATACCGGTACCGTACTTCAAGTAGGCGACGAATTGCCCGTATTTATGGTCTTGATGAAGTAATGGCGCATGAATTAGTAGAATTTGAAGAGGGTATGGTAGGTTTTGCTCTGAATTTGGAATCAAACAATGTTGGTGTTGTATTAATGGGTGACGGTTTGATGATACAAGAAGGAAGTTCTGTAAAAACAACAGGAAGAATTGCTTAGATACTGGAAAGTGAGGCTTATTTAGGTCATGTTATAAATGCCCTAGCTAAACCTATTGATGGTCGATTAATTGAATCTCCCGCTCCTGGTATTATTTCCAGGCGTTCCGTGTATGAGCCTCTTCAAACATGACTTATTGCTATTGATTCGATGATCTCTATAGGACGTGGTGAGCGAGAATTAATTATTAGGGACATACAAACCGGTAAAACAGCAGTAGCCACATATACGATTCTCAATTAACAAAGGCAATGTAATATGTGTTTATGTTGCTATTGGTTAAAAAGCATCTTCTGTGACTCATAGTAACTACTTAACAAGAAATGGGGCAATGGAATATACGAATGTGCTAGCTGAAACGACGGATTCTTCGGCTACATACCTCGCTCCGTATACAGGAATGCTCTGGCTGAATATTTTATGTACTGCAAACAACACACTTTAATCATTTATGATGACCTTTTAAACAAGCACAGGACCAGGTCTCGAAGCTTATCCACGAGATGTTTTTTATTTGCATTCACGACTTTTGGAAAGAGCTGCTAAATCAAGTTCTCGTTTGGGTGAAGGAAGTATGACTACTTTACCAATAGTTAAGACCTAATTAGGGATGTTTCGGCTTATATTCCTGCTAATGTAATTTTGATTATAACGGATTAATATTCTTATCTGCCGATCTATTTAACGTGGGTATTTCCGTCTCTAGAGTAGGATCGCAGCTCAAATTAAAGCTAGGAAAGAAGTAGCTGGCAAATTAAAATTGGAATTGGCACCATTTGCAAAATTAGAAGCCTTTGCACAATTCGCTTCTGATCTCGACAAAGCTACTCAGAATCAATTGGCAAGGGTCAACGATTATGTGAGTTGCTGAAACAATCTCAATCATTCCCTTTGATCGGTGGAAGAACATATAATGACTTATTTATACTAGAACTAGTCGTTATCTTTATTCATTAGAAATTAGACAGGTAAAGAAATTTATTGTTGAGTTACGTAATTACTTAAAAACGAATAAACTTCAGTTCCAAGAGATTATATCTTCTACCAAGACAATTCACCGAGGAATTTGAAAGAAGCTATTCAAGAACAAATGGAATGTTTTCGACTTCAGGAACAAGTATAAAGAAATTCTTTTAGGTAACTTTAAGATTTTATTATAAATTTAAATATAATAACTATTTATATTATATAAATATTTTTATTATTACTTTATTTCGCATATTTTTTATGTTATTAATATATTTCATATTAAGATAAAATATATTTCACTATAAAAATAAGTTATAAATATAATATAGTTTCTAGTTAAGTATAAGCGTTTCTTATTCAAATCATTCAACATACTTAGTGAAATATAACAAAATATATGGAAATAAATTATGTCTAATAGGATTTGAACCTATGCTAAAGGTTTAGAAGACCTCTCTCCTATCCATTAGACAATGGACACTTTTTTTTAAGTTTTATTTTCACATCTTTTTCTTGATAAAAAAAGGATCTGTGAGAGAATTTTAAGAATTGCACATTCAATTCAACGATCCATTATATCATATATTAATTTCATTAAATTTGAAATTAGATTCATAAAAATAATTAATAAAATTAAATAATAAATATTCACTTTAATAAAAATCTTTACTAATAAGATTACTAATCTTTAAAGAATATTTTTAATATATATTATAAAGAAATTAATTTAATCCATATAATAAATATAGATTATATAGAGATATAAGCAGGTAGCGGTAATCGTACCTGCATCGTTAGCTTGGAAGGCTAGGGGTTATAGTGGACGTTGATTCATCATTTTTAACGTCTCTAATTCAAAACCGAACGTGAAAGGTTTCATTCGGATCCTTTATGGAAGATGGATAAATTCTACAGATGTCAGATGTAAATGAAATAAAAAATGAAGAATAATTTCGGTCCATAACATCTATGTCAGCTTTTCTGTTTGAGTGCACTCAAAAACAACCGGCTTTTTAGATGATTCCTATAGAATGGGGGATATTTTAACAATTTTTCTAGTTACTTCCTTCTCTATTTCTATTTGAAAGAATCCTTTTTCACACAAAATGGTAGCTCAATGTTACAAAATGACTCTCAAACTATGAGTGTATTGGCAAACATTTATAGCATAAAAGAGTTTAAAAGAGCCATTAACAACACCAAAATAGAATAAAGGAGGAGATGGAATTGTTTATAAAGGATTATTATAGGTAATAAAGTTGTTTGTCATTGAGAAGTCCAAAGTTTTTTATCCTAGTCAAGTTAAGGAGTTTGTAAATGAGGTATTGTTAATTCTCCAAATCAACCATCATAACATGGTTAAGTAATACGTTGTTGCCTGGAAATTGAACTGCATGTGCTAGTTTATAAATTTGTCTCAAATGAGACCCTTTTTCACCACATTTAGGATAAAAAGCTCTTACTCTCTTTGTTACGAGAAAAACATTTGAAAATGGCTATAGAAATTATAGGAGCACTTGCATACTTGCACTCTAAAACTTCCATGCCAACTATTCAAATTGATGTGAAATTAACAAATATACTTTTCAATGATAATTTCACTACAAAAGTGGTTGATTTTGGAGCTTAAAGGCAGTTTTTGTCAATGAAAAATAAATAATTGCTTTGGTGCAAGGAACTCATGGATACTTGGATCCAAAGTCTTTCTAAATTGGCAAACTAACAAAAAGAAAAAAGAAGTAATTCCATTGTTTTAGTGTTGTTTTAATAGGCTATTGACAAATAAAAAGGTGGTTTTCCAAGATGGGACAGGAATGAAAAAAAGCTTACTGTCCACTTATTTATTTATTTATTTATTTTTAATGCATTGAAAGGGATCAATTACTTCAAATTTTAGACCCGACATTACACATGGGGGTAATACGAATGAATTTAAAAACGTTGCTGATCTTGGAAAAGGATGCTTAACTGTTAAGAAGTATAGGCCTTCTCTCAGAGAAGTGACAATAAAATTGGAGGGTTTAAGGATTATGAAAAAACATCAGTGGAAAAAGACTGACTTCCCTACCAAAGAAACTAAAAACTTGCCATTGACTGCTCTTCTCCTATTGCAGCTACTGTATATGACAGCGTGAAAAGCCATCACATTTGCTGTTAAAAAAAAAGAGAAACTCCGCTCCTCTTCCATTAAGTGCGATCCACCGCCAACTGCCAGTTGTTTTGCTCATCAGTGCCTAAGAAATGTTGGTTAAGTCGACTTTAACTAGCTATAAAAAGACCCTGGCTTTCCTTGTTGGATAGAAGTGTTTTTGTGTTTCTGTAGTAATATACTTTTGTTTAAGAAAGCAGTGGCATGTGGGTGAAAAAGAAGTTTGAATTTTATTGGTTTACGTATTTCATGTAAACAACTATACCATAGTTTAAGCTTCCGTCAAGCATATGCCATATAAGTTTGTTTTTTTTTTTTTTTTTTTTTTTTAAAATTTTTTATTTATAACGCACGCACCCGGGGAGGGGGAGGGACGGGGTTCGAACCCACGACCGGGTGGACTCGCCGGTCAGGGTTTGACTCAGTGTCTTTAACCACTGAGCCAGGGCCCCCGCCCATATATATAAGTTTGTTACCTTTGCATTGTTTTTGGCTCCAATAATCAACCTTTGCGTCTCTTTTATAAGGTCGAGAATCACATTTCTAACTTTTAGCTGCAATTAGGTTGAACAGGTAAGATAATAATGGAGGTGACTGAACTTTGTATGCCTCTTATTTTATCAATAATGTTGTAGTCTTTTGAATATACTGTTTGATAGTCACCCCCACCCTTCTATTTTTTCGCCCTTTTTGTAAGTAATGGCGTGGAACTAACTGGCGACGCTTTGTGGACAACAGGACAAGGACGCTGATGTTGTGAAAGGTGAATGAAGAAAGTATTAAACATGCTACTTAAGTTGTTTGGAATTCACCAAAAAAATAATAATTACTAAGAAAATAGAGGAGAAGAAGAAACCATGCTACAAGTCAAAACAAATAATTGAAGTTGCTTTAAACAAAAGCTAATACATAAATTTTCTTTTAGAAAGAAAAGTTTCTCTGTGTGATCATTATTTTCTTCTATTTTAGAGAGTAACTTCCACACTAAGAATTAAGGGAGAGAGGAAAAAGAGAGTAGAAAATAATCATTTGATGATAATCACAATTTTGATTGTTTAAATATAAGAAATTTGAGTGAAATTTTGTTAAATTATAAGTTGAAACAACGCACAACAGAAGCTATGTCAAAATTCTGTTTGAAAAACATATTTAGTGAACCACATAACGAGTCCATGACTCTTTTTATTGAACAGGACGAACTAGTAAGTACTGTTAGCCAGAAGTTTAGCAGCCTAACAATGCTAAAAGGATTCCACGCTAGAGGATTTGTGGCTGTGCTTGAAAGAAGAAAATGCTGAAACAGAGTTATATACACTTGTATTTTCTTATTATTTAGGCAAATACTTCTATTCATTTTCTTTGATCCTTTTTTTTTATTCAGTTCTGCTTTTCCTCTCTAAGCTCATTGCTTATAGATATCCGGGGCTTTGGGAAGAAAGAATTGCCCTTTATCTGTGGTGTGTATCCAGTCCACACGCGAAAACCAATCAACAAGAGCCCGAAAAAAAAAAGAAACGAAAAGATTAGGCACACGAAACAGAGCAGAGTTGAAAGACTAAGAAAAAACCGTCTATGTATAGGTAGAAAGTTTTATATTAAGTATGCAATTTTTTGTAGTAAAGCTTAAATAAAAAAATGCTCTTCTAATTTTTAAATTAACTTTGAAGTTGAGTCTTTAAACATTTTAACATTATTACTATAACTTTCTACAAGGAGAAAGTAATAATTGAAATATAAGTAGGCAAGGAAAATAGTAAAAGAGACGAAGAAGAAAAGGCACATAAAAGAGTCTAGGGTTCAAAGATACATGCACCTTGGTGGATTTTTAAGCATCAGTATGCACATTGGATGGCCAATATTCTCCAAAAGAATTGGCCCTATGAAATTTTTCATACATGATAATTTAATTCATAAAATCATAACTTTGGGATAATCAATAAAAAATTATTAGTGAAGTTGTCCTATCGGACTTCTTCTGGCCTCTTACATAGGTTCCCGATAGGTGCCTACCGGCGGACTTTGTCTGTGTTTGGAAAGAGGAAGAACCAAGGAAAATGCCATGCGATATATAGGCAAATATTACACGATCTCCATGGGGCAGAAGAAATCATAATACTCTCTTTCTGTCAAAGCAAGAGATTGATAACTCTATTTTTATAGAGTTATTTTAGCTATTTTAGGATATGAATAATACAAGTTTTATAAGATAATATTTAAGTTTTGATATATTTATGTAAATTTGTGTTATTTATGCAGCAAACCCCAAAAGAGCAAAAGAAAGAAAGGAAAAAAAAAGCTACAAGAAGGCAACGTGTACAAATCCAAAAGAAGAAAGGAAAAGGACAAAAAAAAGGACAAGGAAGGAAATAAAAGAAAAGACCAAAAAAGTGAATTTAAATTGAGTAGGACAAGGACACGTTGCCAAGGAGGAGAAAAGACAGCATAAAAGGAACGTGAATTAGGAGAAAAGTGAAGAGAAGGAGGCGCCGCACAGGAGAGAGAAAAAAAGAAAAAAAGGGAGAAACCGTGTGTTGCCGCCGGAACCAAGCAAGGAAGAGAAAAAGTGAGAGAAGAAAGAGAAAACCAAGGAAGAAAAAGAGAAATAGAGGCGCTAAAGCTTCCCTCTACTTCTTATCATTCTTGAATTGTAGGAATTCTGTAAGGAATTCTTAAAGAGAAGACAGTGTGGTGACAACTTTCCTGTTTTTCTATTTAAGATGTTTTGCTTAATTTCTACTATTGCTTTGGTTTGTTATTTCATTATGTTCTAAATTTCTTTTGTTAGAGCGAAGATGTAGCCTAACTATAATGATGTGAATTTCATAAGTTTTTATGTTTTGCAAGATATTTTATTTATGTGAGTTATATATTATTTATTCTTAATGCTTTTAAGTGATTGGCCACCACTTGAATGATATGATGTGCATGTTAGAGACTGAAAGGTAATAATATGCAATTGATTCTTATAATATATAACCATGAATTAAATGTGGATAGACATATACCATGTTATTTGTGTGGCTTTTGGTGATAAGATAATCGAAAGATTTATTGTAAACCAGGAATATTCACATATCCTAATGCATTTGGTTTGTTTCAATTCACATATAGAGATATAGTGAATTAATGAACTAAATAGGTTTACTATACCTAGACATAGGATAGTAAATAAATTAGGAAGTTTCGCCATCACATAGGTAATATCATTTTTGTAAGCATAAACTATAAAAATTCATATCTAATAGTTATGGTGAAATCGGAAGCTCTAACATGTTTCTCATCTTGATTTTTCTTACTTGGATTCAATTTTAATTAGTCTTGAGTTTTCGTTTTGAAAGTTTTAAATTTTAATTCATCATCAACAATATTTTGATTTGCTAGATAAATTTTAGAATTAATTCATCGTTAGTACTTAATTAGTTTAGTATTCACCAATCTTCGTGGGACGATACTTTTCTTATCATTATATTACTTGTTCGACATGTCCACTTGCATCTAAATTTCACCGAACAAGTTTTTGGCGCCGTTGCCGGGGATTGGTTGTTTTACTACTGATTAATATTAATACCGAATAATTCTAAGTTTAATCTAGTTTTTATTTTGTTAAAAAAAAAAAAACAATTTTTTTTCTTTTGTTTTGTTTTGTTAGATTTTATTTTTCTTTTGCTTTATTATTGTTATTTTTCCTTTAAAAACAAAATTTTAATCATTTGTTTTAGTTGCTACTTTTCAGGAGTGTTGCTGACGTGTATGACCCGTAGCCAAAAAGAACAACTTGTTAATCTTGACCCAGAAATTGAACGCACAGTCAGAAGGCAACGAAAAGAGTTAAAAGAACAAAGAAGTGAAGTTAGAAAAATGGCGGAGAATGATGATGCACGCAAGCTTCTAAAAGAATATGTTGCACCAACAGTTCAGGGTGCCACATCAAGCATTAAAAGGCCTGCAATTCAAGCAAACAATTTTGAAATCAAGCCAGCACTCATTCAGATGCTTCAAAATTCTGTGCAATTTAGTGGGCTACCAAATGATGATCCAAATGCTCACATTGATGCTTTTCTTGAAATCTGTGACATGATTAAATACAATCGAGTCACAGATGATGCTGTTAGATTAAGGCTATTCCCATTTTCTTTAAGAGACAAAGCTAAAAGTTGGCTTTCTTCTCTTCCTGCAGGATCAATTACAACATGGGGTGATTTGGCTCAGAAATTTCTTAGTAAGTTCTTTCCTCCAGCAAAGTCTGCCAAAATGCGTAACGATATTACCGCTTTTATGCAGATGGACAATGAATCATTATATGAAGCTTGGGAAAGATTCAAGGAGCTTTTAAGAAGATGTCCACAACATGGACTACCTATATGGTTACAGGTACAAACTTTCTATAATGGGTCTAGTACAAATCTTCGTTTTATGCTTGATGCAGCCGCAGGAGGGGCTTTGAACAATAAGACACCAGAAGAAGCATATGATCTTTTAGAGGAAATGGCGAATAATAGTTATCAATGGCCTACAGAGAGGTCACCAGTGAGGAAAGCTAGTGGAATTCATGAAGTGGATGCTTTCACTGCAATGTATGCACAGATTGAAAAACTCAATAAGAAGATAGATAACCTGAGTGCTTCAGTCATGAGGATTCAGAACATGTTATGTGATCATTGTGGTGGAGGACATGCAAGCATAGAGTGCCAAGTAGGTAACACCTTTGCACAGGGTAGCGAAGATGCTAATTATATTGGAAATTCAAGTAGGCCACAAAATAATCCATACTCCAACACCTACAATTCGGGATGGCGTAACCACCCAAATTTTTCATGGAATAATTCTAATGCAATGAGGCCACCACCAGGATTCAGGCAACCAGAAGAAAAGAAGCCTAACTTAGAGGAAATGGTTGCCAAGATGTTACAGAACAACGAAACAAGATTGCAAAACCAAGAAGCTTCAATTCGCAATTTAGAAGTGCAAATAGGTCAGTTGGCTAATATGATTTCAGGAAGACAACAAGGTTCATTGCCAAGTAGCACAGAGAAGAATCCTATAGAAGATGCAAAGGTAAAAACCTTGAGAAATGGCAAACAAGTGGGAAAAGATGACGTTGAGAAGGAAAATGTCAGGGATAAGGAAGATGATGTTAGCACGCAGCTTGAGGAGGCAACCAAGAGGACATTATTCCCTGATAATCCCAAGCCTTATGTGCCTTCAGTTCCATTTCCTCAGAGACTCCAACAACATAAAATAGATAAGCAGTTTTCTAAATTTCTTGATGTATTTAAAAAATTGCATATTAACATTCCTTTTGCAGATGCATTAGCTCAAATGCCCAGTTATGCAAAATTTCTTAAAGAGATATTGAAAAACAAAAGGAAGCTGGAAGAGTATGAAACTGTGAAGCTCATTGAAGAATGCTCAGCCATCTTACAAAACAAACTGCCTCTAAAATTAAAAGATCCAGGGAGTTTTACAATTCTTTGTACTATTGGAGATTCTCACTTTAATAAGGCATTATGTGATTTAGGAGCTAGTATTAATCTAATGCCTTTTTCTGTTTTCAGGAAATTAGGATTGGGTGAAGTGAAGCCAACCACAGTGTCCCTACAATTGGCTGATCGATCAATTAAATATCCAAGAGGTACTATAGAAGATGTATTAGTAAAAGTTGACAAATTTATTTTTCCTGCAGATTTTATAGTACTTGACATGGAGGAAGACTTTGAGGTACCACTTATCTTAGGTCGACCTTTTCTAGCAACAGGGAGAGCTCTGATTGATGTACAACAAGGGAAGTTAATATTAAGAGTTCAAAATGATTCTGTCACTTTTAATGTTTTTACTGCTATGAAACATCCCTCTGATGATAATTCCTGCTTTAGGGTTGAGACAATTGATAAGTTTGTGAATAAGATCTTTCAGGAAAAAGCTTTCAAGGATCCACTTGAAGCATGCTTGGTTCACCCAAAGAATGAGGAAATTGAAAGTGAAGAGATACAGGAGTATGCCAATCTCATGGAGGCAAATCCACCATATTTACAGCAAAAGGCACTAAAGTTTGAGGAGTTATGACAACACATGACAAAACCTAAGCCATCGATTGAAGAGCCTCCAACTTTTGAACTCAAGCCCTTACCTTCTCATTTGAAATATGTTTATTTAGATGAAGTTTCTACTTTGCCAGTAATTATATCTTCTTCTTTGACAAAATCAATGGAAGAGAAATTACTTCAGGTGTTGAGAGAGCATAAAGGAGCAATTGGATGGAAAATAGCTGACATCAAGGGAATTAGTCCTTCACTTTGCATGCACAAGATTTTGATGGAAGAGCAGTACAAAGCTACTGTTAAACCTCAGAGGCGATTAAATCCAAAGATGCAAGAAGTGGTGAAGGCTGAGGTAATCAAGTTGCTTGATGCAGGGATCATTTATCTTATCTCTGATAGTCCCTGGGTAAGTCCTGTGCAAGTTGTGCCAAAGAAGGGAGGTATGACTGTTCAAAGAAATGATAATAATGAATTGATTCCAACTAGGACAGTTACTGGATGGCGTGTGTGTATAGATTATAGAAAACTAAATGATGCCACTAGAAAAGATCATTTCCCTTTACCATTTATTGATCAAATGTTAGAAAGACTTGCAGGACATGAATTTTATTGCTTTCTTGATGGGTATTCAGGGTATAATCAAATTCACATTGCACCAGAAGATCAAGAGAAAACCACTTTCACTTGTCCTTATGGTACCTTTGCTTTTAGAAGCATGCCTTTCGGTCTTTGTAATGCACCAGCCACTTTTCAGAGGTGCATGATAGCCATTTTTTCTGATATGGTTGAAAAATTCATTGAGATTTTCATGGATGATTTTTCTGTATTTGGTTCATCATTTGACATTTGTTTAGATAATTTAGCAAGGGTCTTACAAAGGTGCGAGGAGACTAACCTTGTTTTGAATTGGGAGAAGTGTCATTTTATGGTGCAGAAAGGAATAGTGCTTGGGCATAAGATATCTAAAAAAGGATTAGAGGTTGATCGAGCTAAAGTGGAGGTCATTGCAAAACTGCCCCCACCAACATCAGTGAAACTTGTTAGAGGCTTTTTGGGGCATGCAGGATTCTATAGGCGGTTCATAAAAGATTTTTCTAAAATTGCTAGACCCCTTTCAAGTTTATTGGTTAAAGATGTGAAATATAACTTTTCTGATGAATGCTTGCAGGCTTTTAACACTTTAAAGGAAAAGTTAGTATCAGCACCAATCATGGTAGTACCAGAATGGGACTTACCTTTTGAGCTAATGTGTGATGCTAGTGATTTTGCAGTAGGAGCTGTTTTGGGACAACGGAAGAATGGAGTTTTTCATACCATTTACTATGCCAGTCGAACCTTGTCAGGTGCACAATTGAATTATTCAACAACAGAAAAAGAACTTTTGGCAGTAGTATTTGCTTTTGATAAATTTCGTTCTTATCTAATTGGTTCAAAAGTTATTGTTTATTCTGACCACTCTGCTCTTAAGAATCTACTTGAAAAGAAAGAATCAAAACCTAGGTTAATCAGGTGGATTCTATTGCTACAAGAGTTTGATTTGGAGATTAAGGATAAGAAGGGGACCGAAAATCTAGTTGCAGATCATTTGTCCAGAATTCCCAATCTGAAGGAAGAAGATCAACTGATTATGGAAGAATTTCCTGATGAAAACGTTTTTGCACTCCAATCCATCCAAATTCCCTGGTATGCTGATTTTGTCAATTATTTGGTAAGTAATGTTCTTCCTTCTGAAATGTCATATCAACAAAGAAAAAAATTCTTTTCTGACCTCAACCATTATTTTTGGGAAGAGCCTTTCTTGTTTAAAGTATGTGTAGACCAAGTTATAAGGAGATGTGTTCCTGAGGAAGAGATGGCCAGTATCCTACACCATTGTCATGCTAGAGAGGCTGGTGGTCATTTTGGTGCCACCAGAACTGCAGCTAAGGTTTTACAGTCTGGATTTTATTGGCCCACACTTTTTAGATATGCATATTCATATGTAGTTGCTTGTGATCAATGTCAAAGAACTGAGAATATTTCTAGGAAACATGAGATGCCTCTAAACAATGTTGTTGTGTGTGAGTTATTTGATGTTTGGGGTATTGATTTCATGGGACCCTTTCCACCTTCTTATGGAAATATGTATATTTTGGTGGCTGTTGAGTATGTGTCTAAGTGGGTAGAAGCAGTAGCGTTGCCAATAAATGATGCTAAGGTTGTGGTTAAATTCTTAAAGAAAAATATTTTTACCTGTTTTGGCATTCCTAGGGCAATCATAAGTGATAGAGGGACCCATTTTTGCAACAAACAATTTGAAGCACTTTTGGGTAAGTATGGGGTTACCCATAAGATTGCTACCCCTTATCACCCTCAAACTAGTGGTCAAGTTGAGATATCAAATAGGAAAATTAAGAGAATTTTGGAAAAAAACTGTGAATGCCTCAAGGAAAGATTGGTCAATGAAACTTGATGATGCACTTTGGGCCTATAGAACAGCATTCAAAACACCAATTGGAATGTCTCCTTTTAGGCTAGTGTTTGGGAAGGCTTGTCATCTACCTGTAGAATTAGAACATAAAGCATATTGGGCTTTGAAATTTTTAAACTTTGATATGCAGTCTGCAGGTGAAACTCGATTGTTGCAGTTGAATGAATTGCAAGAATTGCGAAATGAGGCCTATGAAAATGCCAAAATATACAAGGAGCGGACAAAAAGATGGCATTACAAACACATATTAAGAAGAGAGTTTGTGGTTGGCCAAAAAGTATTACTTTATAACTCTCGTCTTAAATTGTTTCCAGGTAAATTGCGGTCTCGATGGTCTGGCCCTTTCATAGTCACTAAGGTATTCCCATATGGAGCAATAGAAGTTGCAAATGACACCCAAGGCACGTTTAAGGTGAATGGTTAGCGTTTGAAGCCCTACTTTGAGGGAGTCAATATGCAGAAGACTACCATTGATCTTCTTCCTCCTTGAGTAGCTACATTGAAGATAGTTTGGCTGAAAACTATAAAGCAAGCGCTTCTTGGGAGGCAACCCAAACATTTTGTTGGTTCTTTTGCTGAAAGTTTTGTCACCACCATCTCCTCAGAGCTCTCTATGGCTATCACCTACAATCAGGGGAGTTTTCTCATTCCTATTTTACCTTTATTTTTCCTTTGTTTTTGCATTATTTCTTTTGCATTGAGGACAATGCTTCATTCAAGTTTGGGGGTAGGAAAATACATCTTTTCTTGCTAAATCTAATTGAAATTTTTTTTCTTATGTCATAATTGAACCTTTTGTTTTGCATTCTTAGCGATTCTTAGGAAGATATAGATTTTGTTCAAACCTACAATTGTGATGTGAGTTAAGTGTGATTCTGATTATGTTGATCCATTTATTGAACACTAAAAGTCCTTCATTCGTGCTCTAGAGAACATTCATGTGAAGTATGCAATTATCTTAGATCTCCCTTGGATCTTAGAATTTGCTTGATTTCCTCTTGAGGCGAAATCCTAGGCTGCATCTAATTGAGAAAATGATTTAGGCCATTCTTTGGATCGTTTGAGCCTTTCAAGCCAACCCTATTTATTTATCACCAGTCACCCCGCTGAGCCTTGATTCATATCCATTTTTTTTGTTTGACACCCACATATATATACCCTTAAGCCTTTGACAAATTATCTTTTCGTTCCGCACCCTTGAACATATTGATTTTTAGGATATAAGTCTATTTGAGTGAAGAGAAGTCAAGGGGAAGGATGTTATATGGGAAGGATGTTGATTGCAATGATTATGTAGCATAATATGTTGCTTTTGTGAATGCAAAAAAAAAAAAAAAAAAAAAAAGAGAAAAAGAAATGCAACATTTGTCCAAGAATGGAATTCTCTTGTTACTTATTGTCAAATTCAAGCCACTCAAGGTTCAAAAACTGGCTTTTGCATAGTAATTGGATATCATCAGCAAGATAAGATTATAATAGTTACATTTCTAGTCCTACTACTTGCTTTATTATTGCAAGCATGATTGTGACTTTTATGAGTGTCAAAAATCCAAGTTAAATCAAGTATTTTTGGAAAGAAAGGAATGAGAGAAGTGGTGATAGAAAGATCAATTGCCAAAAAAAAAAAAAAAAAAAAGGAGAGAAAGAAAGTGACAAAAGCTCAAATTAGATCCTAGAAAGCAATGTGTTCATGGGTGAATTAAGCCTAAATGACTTTCATCTTACCCCTAGCCCAGCCTTACATTACAAGCTGATAAAAGTCCTATTGATTCTTGGTTAGATGATTGGCCTACATTAGTGGAGAGAGGAATGAAAAGCAAACCTATGAGGTTTGGTTAAAGATTTTGAGAGATTGCATATTAATGTGGATCTATTTAGAGTGCATATAGTTGAAAAGATAAGGACTCACACTTACACACAAGCACATGGTCAACATAGTTAAAAGTCTATCTTGTCTTATGAAACAATTGTTGTGTTTGGATGAAAGCTATTTTTTTCTTTGAATTGTTAAGTTGAGCAATTTTGAGTGAATTTCAAGAAGGGGTTTTTGTCCAAAACATATATTATCTCTTATTTTTGCTCGAGGACTAGCAAAATGTCAAGTTTGGGGGTCTTGATAACTCTATTTTTATAGAGTTATTTTAGATATTTTAGGATATAAATAATACAAGTTTTATAAGATAATATTTAATTTTTGATATATTTATGTAAATTTGTGTTATTTATGCAGCAAACCCCAAAAGAGCAAAAGAAAGAAAGAAAAAAAAAGCTATAAGAAGGCAACGTGTACAAATCCAAAAGAATAAAGGAAAAGGACAAAAAAAAAGGACAAGGAAGGAAATAAAAGAAAAGACCAAAAAAGTGAATTCTAAATTGAGTAGGACAAGGACACGTTGCCAAGGAGGAGAAAAAGACAGCATAAAAGGAACGTGAATTAGGAGAAAAAAGAAAAGAGAAGGAGGCGCTGCACAGGAGAGAGAAAAAAAGAAAAAAAAGGGAGAAACCGTGTGTTGCCGCCGGAACCAAGCAAGGAAGAGAAAAAGTGAGAGAAGAAAGAGAAAACCAAGGAAGAAAAAGAGAAATAGAGGCGTTAAAGCTTCCCTCTACTTATTATCATTCTTGAATTGTAGGAATTCTGTAAGGAATTCTTAAAGAGAAGACAGTGTGGTGACAACTTTCCTGTTTTTCTATTTAAGATGTTTTGCTTAATTTCTACTATTGCTTTGGTTTGTTATTTCATTATGTTCTAAATTTCTTTTATTAGAGCGAAGATGTAGCCTAACTATGATGATGCGAATTTCATAAGTTTTTATGTTTTGCAAGATATTTTATTTATGTGAGTTATATATTATTTATTCTTAATGCTTTTAAGTGATTGGCCACCACTTGAATGATATGATGTGCATGTTAGAGACTGAAAGGTAATAATATGCAATTGATTCTTATAATATATAACCATGAATTAAATGTGGATAGACATATACCATGTTATTTGTGTGGCTTTTGGTGATAAGATAATCGAAAGATTTATTGTAAACCAGGAATATTCACATATCCTAATGCATTTGGTTTGTTTCAATTCACATATAGAGATATAGTGAATTAATGAACTAAATAGGTTTACTATACCTAGACATAGGATAGTAAATAAATTAGAAAGTTCCACCATCACATAGGTAATATCATTTTTGTAAGCATAAACTATAAAAATTCATATCTAATAGTTATGATGAAATCAGAAGCTCTAACATGTTTCTCATCTTGATTTTTCTTACTTGGATTCAATTTTAATTAGTCTTGAGTTTTCGTTTTGAAAGTTTTAAATTTTAATTCATCATCAACAATATTTTGATTTGCTAGATAAATTTTAGAATTAATTCATCGTTAGTACTTAATTAGTTTAGTATTCACCAATCTTCGTGGGACGATACTTTTCTTATCATTATATTACTTGTTCGACATGTTCACTTGCATCTAAATTTCACCGAACAGTATGTAGAGAAGATACTTCAGAGATTTGATATGGACAAGGCAAAAGCAGTAAGTACTCCACTTGCAAGTCATTTCAAACTGAGTAAGGTGTAGAAACCTGAAAGTAAAAGTGATGTTGAATATATGAAGAAAACACCTTACGCATCTGCAGTTAGTAGCTTGATGTATGCCGCAATAAGCACTAAACCAGATATTGCTCATGCAGTTGGAATAGTCAGTCATTTTCTTTCAAATCTTGGTAAAATGCACTAAGAAGCTGTGAAGTGGATACTCAGGTACCTTAAAGGAACTCCTAAGTTATGTTTGTGTTTTGTTAATAATGAGATTGTATTAGTTGGATACACAAATGCAGATATGGCTGGTTACCATGATGGGAGGAGATCTACAACAGGGTACATGCTCACCTTCACAGGGGGAGCAGTTTTATGGCAGTCTAGGCTACAAGATTGTGTTGCTTTGTCTACAACAAAAGCAAAGTATATAGCAATCACTAAGGGTGGAAAAGAAGTTCTGTGGATGAAAACATTTCTTCAAGAACTTGGTATAAAACAAGGGATGGTTATCCTTTATAGTGACAACCAAAGCTCCATCCGCCTCAGTAAGAATACGTCATCTCATTCAAGGTCTAAACATATTAATGTCAGATATCATTGGATTAGAGATGTATTAGAATCCAAGCAGTTAGATCTTGTGAAGATTCACATTGATGATAATGGAGCAGATATGTTAATGAAGCCGCTGACAAGAGACAAGCTAGAGACTTGTCAGCGGGTTACTGGAATGGACTCCAAGTAGAGTGAAGTCTAGAGAGCAACGTTCTTTCTCTTATGGTGCAGGGATGTTGCATTAATGTTACTCCAAAAGGGGGAAATTGTTAGGTTTGGAGTAAATTAGTAAGGGTAATTATGTAACTACCATGTTTATGTTGTGAGTAATTTATAAGGTTTCCCAATCTTATTCTATTTAGGTCTCCTAGTCCTATTCTATTTGGGTTTTCTTGATACTTGTATAAAAGGAAACATTATGGGGAAACCTAGGTATGAGGTTGAGAGAGATTGAGAGAAAATAGAGGTTTTCTATAAGCACTGTAAGCCCTCCTCATCGTAGTGAAGAATTGCTCCTTAGGCCAGGGACGTATAGATTATCCCAAACCTCGTAATTTCTATGTGTTCTTTACTTGACTAATATTCTCTTTGTGTGTGCGGTGAGATCCTAAAAGATTCTGTGAGTTTAGATTCACGGGTTTGTTTTCTAACATTATTGACAAGTCTAGATTGTAGAGTCATCAGAATTATCAGGTGATTTTATCCAATCAATCCTTCTAAACAGTTTCACTGAACCAATCCTGGAGGACATTTCTCCTATTCCTCTCTTGTGCTCATGAATATGCAGACGATCTTTCCTTTTCTTGTGCTTATTGCATGATCAACCCGTATACACCCTTTTTCGAGATAACCTTCATGACCTCCTTTACAGAATCAGATGGTCCAAGGATTGAGTTTGGGTCTTCGAAAACCAGACCACTTTTAGAACTCTGCTCACTTTAATTGGAAGGATGAACGAACCGAAAGCTGACGAGTGACTTCCGTGGACTTTAAAACTTCGTCCCATTCAATTTCTGTCAACTTCTTCTTCCACATCTCATGAGGCTGAGAACTCTTACACGCACTTTCCGAATATGCCATGGTCAAATTCGCTTCTTCTCCGATCCCATGATCATCAGATTAGAGAGTTACAAAATTTTCTTTCTATTTTCACTTTTCCACTGGTGTGGTCAATATTTTTAGTCCTTCAATCTGACACAAAAATTGTAACTCAAGCTAGAATAAAAAAACTGAATACCTCGGAGAGGGAGACATGAGATGAATGCAAATATTAGGTACTAGGAATCTTTCTTCGTAGATACTAAGGGGTAAAACTGTAACGAGGAGATCCAAACTACCACAACCAGCAGAGCTCCGGACTTGTCAACGAGTAGGTCCAAAGCTCAGAATCCTTGCCAGTAGTACCATACACTATTCCCTCCATCCTTAAGCCTCTTCCCCCTTAGGAGGCCCTATCGCCATTGATATCGTCCACTTTCTTTAGTCTTTGATCATCCTCGCAAACGACAACAACGACGAACAGTAGGTTCGAGAGAGGAAAACTAAGGTTGAGAGTGCCTACGCTTAATTTCAGAGCAGAGGATATAGAAAACAAAACAAAACCACTTTTTTTCCAGCTTTCCCAATATAGTTCAGCTACTTGAGACCATAGGTCACGTAAGACCAATTAGTCCATAACTCAACACATGACACAAGCTAGTTAGAGTGGAAAAGGAAACGGACATCCAAGATATAGCTAAACTAAATTTAGTTGGTTATAGGTGTTATTAGAGTTAAACTAACTAGCAGTTCATAACCTATAAAAAAAAAATTAATAATGCTAATTATACATAAACAAACTCCAAGACGGTAAAATTAATGGTAAGCACCCACTCTTTCTTTTTAAGTAAGCAAAGTTTTAAAGAAAACATACGATATGGAAAAACACTGGAACCACCCCACAAGTGACTTCCCCCTAAAATCCTCGGACAAAGGGAGAAGAACAACACACAAAATAGTCAACCGAAAATAACGGCCATGCAAGGCCTACAACAAAGAAAATAAGTTAATCATTGAAGATATAAACAGACAATTAGAAGATGCACCAACACATTAAAGGTTGGTCTTTGTCGATTTGTTTTCCGAAAAGAGTGAAATGGCCTATTTGGAAGAATCTTGCCCCCATTCCTCCAATTTTCGGTGAACGAACTGAGAGCATTTTGAAAGTCATAAAATACGTGCTCTTCGGTGCCCTAACATTAAATCCCCAAAATGACCTCACTTTTTCTTCGTTGATGCAATGGCTGCTCTGCAACTGAGACTCAAATATAGAACCCTCCGCCATCCACCTCTTCTCCACATCTCGTAACCCTCCTAAACCTACGCCTTGCCCCACCAACCAATCTCCAGCCTCCACCTTGCTTGAGCTTGATGAATTCCAATCCGAATCTCAAATTACTAAACAGATAACGGATCAGTCCATGCTTTCCTTTGATACTGATAACATGTTCATCAAGACCTACTACTTTTTTTAAAATTTATCACTTTGTTTTCTTTATAAATACTTTTTTTTAATATATATATATTCTTCATAAATACTTGAAAATTTGATGTCCAATCTTTGAAAAAATAAAGAAAATTTGGGCTTATGTGATGTAAATTATTTTGTCTTAAAAGGTCCTGGGAGACTAGGCCTCTCATTTGGAATGGTTGGGATATTTACCTCCAAATACGAGATGTTAAATGGCTTCTCAATTTTTCTTTTCTTAAACTACATAATACGTAGTAAGATTTCTTATTACCCAATGTGTCTGCAATTTTGATTACTTGGGCTTTGTTTTCTTGGAATTGGATAACGTTAGTTTCACCAACTTTGTCAAAAGAGTCTTGTCAAAAATGATATTATTTGAGTTATTTGCTACGTATCCAAATTAGATCATAGTCTACAGTATGTCAGAATCTCTCACAAATTGCTAATTTTATGATTGGTATTTTCTGCCATGTTCATACGAGGATGCCCCGGGTAACCGGCAACCAGCGGGGAATCAAGACAGAGTTTTCATAATTGATGCACCCGAACGGGAAAAGAAAAGAAAAGCATCTACTGGTGGTGGGTTAATGAGTAATCATCCGGAATCCAGAATAAACTCACTTTTTCCATGCCTATAGTTGCAGGGATTATTACGGTTAAACCTCCATCAGGGGACCTCCACTTCCTCTACCTTAGCTAAGGCATTGTCTGAACTCTACATATTAAATTAATCACGGTGGCTAACCGAGTGCACGTGTGTGTAGAACAAGCACGGGATCCAACAAAGATAAAGAGAGAGAACGTGAGTACGATGTTGATCAGTCCGAATTTCACTCAGGTGAGTAAGAAGGAACAGAGTACCAAATCCCAGTGCGAGAGTTTTGCTCAGCTTTCATCACCTTTGTTAGATAAGAATGAGCCTAATCAATCCATCTAAATTACCAAACGGTAGTACTTAGGTCAAACTTGAAAGGTTATGTGTACACCTAGACACATGTAGTTTTATATAGACTAAGAACATGGCTTATCCCTAAGCTACCGAAGGGGTATGTTGTTTTTAGGTCAAAGTATGGTTCTGACTGGATGTGAAATGATGAGAAATAGTAGCAGCCTGTTTAGTCAAATTAGAGTTATAAGGTTCATATTGTCTACTCAATGACATTACTGACATTTGGGTTTTACTATATAGATATTTTGGTTTTACACAGAATGAGCTCCTACTAAAAGCTTCAATGGGAAGATTTTGAAATGTTTTGTGAGTTTCATGGATGTATGAGAAAACCTTAAGTTCATCGATATTGTTATCTAACTTAAAAGTAATTAGTAGTTCATCAAGTACCAAAAAAATTAACAAAGCTAGTAAGAGAGAAACAAATTTCAGGACAGTTTAACTAATGCCGATCACACTTCGTTTATTTTTAGATAAGCAAACCGCTACTTTTGCCGGAACAAACAGATACAGAAACGGAACGCTAGGAACACACTTCTGCGACTTCTCCCCAAATCGGAAACAGAACGACACAGCATAATAACCCACCAGAAATAACGGCCACAGGAGGCCGTTTTTTTATCAAATCTACCCAATAAGAACTCCGAAAAGCCGAACAGACCCAATCATGAAGAATCTTTCACCCGTTCCTCCGTTGCAGATGTACTCATCAACTTCGATGTTCTTTTTGGCTGTCAAGTTCTTCGAAACAACCAACTTTCCCCACATAGAAAGGAAACTGATAACAGACACCCCGAAAATGCAGCAACACACCTCATCAAAATAAACTACAAGAAGCCAAAACGTCAAGTTCAGACTTGCTCAATTGGATGTCCGAAAAGTTCAAAATGACTAATCTGGAACATGTCCGAAAAGTTCAAAAGAATTGGATAGTTTCTCCTTTGCGGCTTCTTTGCACGAACAAACTGCCCCTAATTTCCGGTGAGAAAGGATCTTTCACCCTTAGTTTCACTTAATCGAAACGGCCAGAGGGTCATACCAGTGTCATGGAAAAGAAGATTCATGACATTCGGTTCCCTTTCATCTAAAGCAGCACGGTGGATTTTGCCGACATGTTGCTTTGGAATGAAGAGTTTTTCAAGTCATTTGATGACAATTTCTTCTCAAATAATAGGCGACGATGAAAATGTGTGTTTACGCCCCTCCGATATCCTACGTTCTCATGAACACGACGTCCATTTCTTGGTCTTCTAACCCAAGTTGAATTCGTTGTCCACAAATCCTGTAATTTTAAAATTAGAGGAAAATGAACACTTCAGCATATCAATTAATGAAGTGTTTTTCAGAAACAACATTTAACTCTTCTTTTAACCATTCAAAACAGTTGATTGGAAAATTTTATTCTTTAATCTATCATACCACATAACATGTGGAATACTTAAGTAACCACACCGGCTTAGTCGCTGAGGCGACTCCGAGCTCGAACTCCAGGTGGAGCTCCGGAAGCTCAAAATCCTTGCCGGCGATCATCCACAGACATCGTCGATGCCGACGAATGAGACGTCAAACCACCAAGCAAAAAGTAAACCCTAAAAAATTAAGAAAATCATAGGAATCTTTTGAATTGTGGATAAGAATGTCAAGGAGTGAACTCTGACAGCGTTCGCGGCCTGAAGTAATGAATTAAAAAGATCAAGTATATGAAATAACTAAAGAAATAAATAAAATGAATTTAACAAACTTACCGACCAGGAGGTTGAATAATCTTCTGATATTTAGAAAACAGAAATAAGAAGTTCGTAACTTGCAAAAGAGTGAGGATGGAAGAAACCACAAAACTGATTTGTAAGAACGCGGACCTTGGGGTGCCTGTGTCTGTCTGTGACGGAACCCAAGTCACCATCACCCATGGGTGTCTGAGTCTGTCTGCGACGGACCCCACCTTTGGTGATGGCGACACTCCGGTGCACAGACAGACACAGACAACCCAGGATCCGACCCTCGAATGAACTGAAGTTAGAGCTTCGCCTACTATATCAGTAACGACAGTTTGGGGTTCTGCTTGGGGAGTCCCAAAAATAGAATTAATAAAATCATATTTTGTGTTCTGCTTTTAGTTCTAGGGAATTGAAATGTGATTTAATTGTAACTAAAAACTCCATGTCCACGAAGCTTATTATTTTAAACACGCGTTGTAAAATAATTCTTCAATACCAAACCATCAGAATGGTTAAACTTAATTGATTGTCATGTTGATTTTCTAGGTAGCTTCAAACCATAGACAACGAAATTGATGATATTTTTCTTTCATGTGAGACATTGAAGAATGAAAAGGTAGTTGTACGTAATGGCCATAGGGAATAGCCACAATTACGGAGGTTGGTAAGATTGTGCAGGATAGCTCCCCAGTTACGAGGATTGGAATACAACACACGCGTCTATTTTGGGTGTTTCAACTATTTAGCGCCTTTATCCTTGTCTTTTATCAGATTAATGCAAAAAGACTCCATCCAGTAGGCAAAGCACGTCAGAGAGCACATTCTTCAACTTATCACTTGATAATCAACATGGTTGTTAATCAATCAACCATTTTTTCAACGAGGGGAACACATCATGGTGTATCGAGATAGTGAGGGACTCTACACTGTACAAGTTAAGGAAATCAATGAACTACAAGATTCTGGACAATATCTTGTGAAGGTTACAATTTGTTTGAGGTCCTTAGTTTTGTGGAACCTTTGTATTTTTATTTTCCTTTAGACTAAATAAGTTGTCTCAGTTGTGCAAATAAGGATAAGATCTTTAATAAAAGGAATTTTGTCGACTTATGTTTCAATGTCATGTCATGTGGTAAACTCAAGATTCATTATATTTGCTATATTTCATTTTTAACGTAACAAGAATTTGTATATTAAAACTTTCAGGAATCAAGTTGAAAAAAAAATAAAAGTAACAAAAGAGTTCTTAAGAAAAACACCACCCTTAATCCATTTTCCTTCTATTTAAATTTCATATAACCTGCAAATAATGAGATTTTTTAATACTAGTCTAAAGTCAATAAGATTAAAATATAACCTTGTAAAATATTTACTCAATGTTGAATATAAGTCTCTAAAGTTGAACCATTACATTCTCTCTCTCCCTTACATTATTATTCTATCTCAATCATTTTTTCTGTCAATCATTTCTTCCTCATGTACATAGAACTGCAAATGGGACACACAATCTTGCTTTCCGTGAATTGTATATTGTTATTTCCAAAACTTTGAGGAAGAAATGGTGACAAGCAAAGGCTAGTGCAATAGCATTTTCTTTTATTTCTTTCGTTGTGTTTCCACAAAATGTCTTTTCTCTACTCTAATTTCAACTCGACTGACCCACCACTTGTAAGGCATAAGCATCCAATGTAAATATGTCTTTATTCACAATACTTTGAGAGTTATCACCTAGCAACCAATTAAAAACAAGAATTTTAAGATGTCTGCATGTAATTTCATCCACAACGCTGTATGCATAGAACTTTTTGTTAGAAAAGAAACTTTATAGGATTTGCGTAGACAGATCTAAAACACCATTTATATGATTTTGATCTAGCAAACAAATATAAATTGAATAGATAGAAACGTACCGCTCTTTCGATCCATTCTTTCGTTGTCGTAAACCCAATAATACTCTCTAGAATTCGGGCTTAGGCGAATATCCTCTATTCTCATAAGAATCATTGGCTCGATGAGAGAACCTAGGTTTCGTCTCTTTTGTGAAAAGCAACCTTATGAAACCTTAAGAACAATATGAATATATATAAGCTAGAAGATAAGACCTAGCCTTACCTTATGTGCAACCCAATAGGCCCATTCATCATGGCCTTATTTGATTAGCCATGGCCCACAGCAACTAGTCCATATTTAGAACTCATGGACCAACCTAATATAGCCCACTTTAGTAAGCTTAAATAAAAATTAAGCTAACATTCTCCCACTTGGGCTATATTAAACTAAAATAATGTGCATCTTTACATTGATCCAGAAACAGTTCTTCACTAAAAATTCAACCATATGAGATCTTAAACCTTGAATCACACTAGTAACTATACCTATTAAGAGATATAGCATCAATCATGACCACAAAATCTTCAATCTCTTAAAACGGATAAATATGGTGATGTAGCAACTATATAACACTTCAACAATTTTTGTATGTGTTATTACTGTTGTCAGTCTAATTCTCTCTCCTTCGATAACAGAATGTCATTAGAGAATTTACTTTATGGTTCCAATGAACCTTTAACATATCTTGCACTTTATAACTCGAGTTAAACTTTATATGTTACAAGATATCCTTATGGCTAACTAATTCTAGCCAATGCTTAAGGTATACTTTTACCTTAAGTCTTTAAAGAGAAGATTAAAAGCTCCCACTATACAAAAACATTTCATGATGCCGCTAAGCCCATGCTATTGACATGTCTTTCATAAACACAAGGGCTTAGACCTTTAGTAAGCGGATCAGCTATCATATCAATTGTACTAATTGACTCTACTGAAATTTCACCTTCCTTAACCTTTTCCTTTATGGTTAAGTACTTTATGTCTATATGTTTGGACCCTCCTAGACTTTTGTTATTGTTAATAAACAATACTGTAGCTTTATTATCACAGTATAACTTAATTGGTCTATTAACAAACTTAAAGCCTTGTAATTCTTTTATGAGGTTCTTTAGCCAAATAGCTTGAATGGATGCTCCATAACATGCCATAAATTCCGAATGCATGGTTGAAGATGTCATCATAGTCTATTTTGCGCTTTTGCATGAAATAGCTCCTCCTGTCATCATAAACACATATCCTGATGTAGATTTCCAATCATCCTTATATCTAGCAAAATCTGAATCTGTATACCCAACTAGCTCTAGTTCTTTTACATGCCTGTAAGTCATCATACAATCTTTTGTTCTCTTTAAGTACCTTAAGACCTTCTTAACAGTTACCCAATGCTCTTGTTCAGGATTCGACTGATATCTTCCAAGAAGTCCTGTTATAAAAGCTATGTCAGGGCACGTACAAACTTAAGCATACATAATACTACCAAGCGCACTTGCATATGGTATATTCCTCATTAAAGCTTTCTCTTCCTCTGTCTCAGGGCATTGATCTTTATTTAATTTATCACTTTTATAGATTGGCACCTTGCCTCCTTTACAATCTTCCATGTTATACTGTTCAAGAATTCGACCTATATATGCCTTTTAAGAAAGCCCTAATAAACACCGATAACGGTCCCTTTGAATTTCAATCCCTAAAACATAAGTTGCTTCACCGAGATCCTTCATATCAAACTGAGTTAACAATATTTCTTTAGTCTCATGAAATAATGTTTGACTATTATTTACAAGCAAAATGTCATCCACATAAAGGACAAGAAAGATCAGAGTGCTCCCATTAATCTTGATGTATATACAACGATCTATTCTAGTCTCCACAAAACCGCATGCAGTGATAAAACTATTAAACCTTATGTATCACTGTCTAGAAGCTTGCTTTAAACCATAAATAGACTTCTTAAGTCTACAAACAAGTTTTTCTCCTTCTCTCATTTCAAAACCTTCAGGCTGTTTCATCTAGTGTTCCATTCAGAAAAGTAGTTTTAACATCAATTTGGTGCAATTCCATATCAAAATGAGCTACTAGAGCCATTACGATTCTAAAGGAATCTTTAGAAGGTACTGGAGAAAAAGTTTCATTATAATCTATTCCTTCTTTCTGTGTGAAACCTTTTGCTACTAATCTAGCTTTAAATCTTTCAACTTGTCCAATAGAACTCCTTTTAGTCTTATATACCCATTTACAACTAACAAGTTTACAACCTTTAGGTAACTAAACTAGTTCCCATACATCATTATGCTTCATCGATTGCATTTCATCTTGCATTGCATCTAACCACAATTTTGCTTGAGAACTCGATATTGCTTATGTATATGTTATTGGATCCTTCATTACTCCTATATCATAATCATGTTCACCCAAATAAACTAAATAATCTGGATGAATTGCAGATCTTCTTTCTCTAGTTGACCTTCGAAGTATAGGCTCAAGATCTTGATTCTGCACTGGTTGTTCCTCAACTGGATTTGTATCTGACGATGAAGGCTCAGAAGTCCTTACAGTTGGTATTATAGGCAATTCTATTTCTTAATTAGGTAAAGAAAACGTCATAGACGTACCTACTTCATCTGCATCCTGAATAGGTAGAGGAGTATTACCAATATTTTCTGCTACATCAAGCTCCAAAAATTTTACAGTTTGAGACTCTATAGTTCTAGTTCCTCCAGATGGGTTATAAAAATGATATCCCTTAGAATGGTCAGGATAAGATACAAAGTAACATCTTGTAGTCCTTGAATCCAACTTACCTAAAGTTGGACTATACAATCTTACTTCTGCAGGACATCCCCAAACTCTTAAATGGTTTAAACTAGGTACACGACCAGTCCACAACTCAAACGGCATAAGCGGAACAGCTTTTGTGGGTACTCGATTGAGTATATAAAGAGCTGCTTTCAAAGCTTCTCCCCATAAGAAACCAGGTAAATTGGTTCTACTGACCATACTTCTCACCATATCCATAAGAGTCTTATTACGTCTTTCAGCTACACCATTTTGTTCAGGACTCCCTGGCATTGTAAATTGAGCAACTATTCCCGAGTCTTCTAAATATTGAGCAAACGGGCCTTTAAGCTGTCCAGCATCACCATGTTTGCCATAATATTCTCCCCCTCTATCTGATCTAACAACCTTGATTATTTTTCTCAACTGTTTTTCGACTTCAGTCTTGAAAATCTTGAATTTATCAAGAGACTCAGACTTTTCCTTAATCAAATACATGTAACCATAACAGGAAAAATCATATATAAATGTAATAAAATATACATTTCTACATAAGGTTGATGTATAGGATCCACTGATATCAGTGTGTATAATCTCTAAGAGATTAGAACTGCGATTTGCAGTCTTTTTCTTTATCTTGACCATTTTACCTCTACAACAATCAATATATGTCTCTAAATCATCTTTAAGAGGAGGAAGAATGTTTGACTTTATCAATCTATCCACCCTTTCTCTAGAAATGTGACCAAGCCTTTTATGCCACAACATGTATGATTGCTCTTTAGGTAGAGACCTTTTGGGAACAACCTTTTCAATATTATAGACATTATAGGGAGATAAACTTAATTGATATAAACCATATGATAAAACACAATATCTAACTTTATTTGAATTGTAAAACAAAGTAATTATTGAATTCTTTATTTCAAATGCATAACCATCTATGTCTAAAACAGAAACTGAAATTAAATTTCGTCTAAAAGACGGTACATAAAAAGTGTTCTTCAATAACATTTGAAAACCATAATCTAATGTTAAAATAATATCTCCTACAAAGTCTACAGGGACTTTAGCGTTATTCCCAACTGTAAGCCATAGTTCATCTTTACTTGGTCTCCACTTGTTTATGAACCCCTGAATGGTAAAAGCAACATGATTAGTTGTACCAGTATTAAGCCACCAAAAACTTGATGGGGCTACAGATATATTAGATTCACAAACAAAAACCAAAGAACTATTACCTGCTGGCTTGAACTTTTGAAGCCAAGATTTATATTTGTTACACTCTTTCTTCATGTGACCTTTCTTCTTACAGAAGAAACAACAATCACTCTCTTTCTTAAAGAGTGTTTTCTTGACCCTACCTTTATGACCAGATGTACTAACATTCCTAGAGGTTGAAGGAATACCTGGATGACTTGGTGCAGCTACTCTTTTACCTTTCCCCACATTTGAATTAGGAGAATACATTACCATATGCGACTTGTCTCGCTTCAATTTCTCTTCCTCAGCTACTACTTTAGCAATCAGACCATTAAAAGACCAGCTTTCCTCCTGATTATTATAGGCGGTCTTGATTATTCCAAATTCAAGAGGAAGCAAATTCAAAGCATGGTGAACAACACATGCATCAGGGAGTGCAACATCCAAAGCCTTAAGCTTTATTTGGTAATCTACCATTCTGATGATGTAATCTCTTACATCACCAGCTCCATCATACCTCATGGCATATAATGCCTGAAGAAGCTGCCCTGTTTCAACATTTGAAGATACCCAATACCTGCTTTCTACAGCTTCCATAAATGCCTTAGTTGTACCATCCACAGGCAACCCACTCTTAAGATGATCCATGATTGACGTCTTCATGGACAATAAACAAATACGATTGCTTCTTGTCTATGACTCAAAATCTTTCATTTGCTCTTCAATACTCTTTGCAGTAAGAGCAGCTGGTTGTTCTGTAGTGAAAGCAGAATGAACATCTGCCATCTCCATTGCGAACATAACATCCTCTTTCCATCTTTTAAAGTTCGCACTCGTAAGTGTCTCAATAGTTATCATTTGGTTGTTGATAGGAAAGGTGACTAAAAGTGAGCCAATACAACATTAGTAATATACGAGTATTATATAAATACAATCACATACTTTGAGATTCACAAACTCTATCATGTAAACACCTTTGGGCAGAATACATGATAAATCAATGTAAAATCTCAGCATAGTAAAGGCCATGAGAATATTCTAATTTTCATAATCTACCACCTTTGGGTGTATAGACTAATCCAATTAGTCTAAACACATGCATTTTAACTATGCAGCTCTTTATATTCTAATATATAATCACCTCCTTTGAGAGTATAACTATATACTAAAACGAAAACGTCCCTGTTCGCATGAGAAAACTTCTTGAACACAATTAAGTTGTGCCACTTTGGCAATCACAACCTAATTGGATCATTCCCATATTGTGGGACATGCTTTATGTACTCATTAGAATATGAATAAACATTGTAATACAATTAACTAAATGCATGCTATAATTACATATACTACCATAATAGCATACAACATAGTGTATATGACCAAGTTTAAGCATGATAGAAAGTAAACAAGATGTCAACATACATGCTCTAAACTTTAAAGCATGAAAAGAGATTGAAAAGATATATAAAACATATCATATAATATATCAAAATGTTCGTTATTTAAAAATACACATTCTGGTTCAAACCGCACTCAATTTGGACCATCCACGTGCTCACACGCGCTAGTCAAAGTTTTTGCTCAAAATGGTTGACTTTTTTTTTACCGTTGACCGTTGATCGGGTCGGGCCCATAGACCTGAATGGGTCAGACCGGGTTGACCCAAATGGGCCAAACCCGGATGGGCCGAATCGGGTTGACACTAATAGGCCAAACCCGTGGACCCGAATGGGCCGGACCGGTGACCCAATCTAGATTTTCCAGAGCGGGCCAACCCCGATGGGCCGGGCCGAGCCAGGACGGGTCGGGCCGAGCCCCGATGGACTAGGCCGGGCCGGGGCGACCCCGATGGGCCAGGCCGGGCCGACCTAAATGGGTCAGACTACCTTGACCAAGGTCCAGCTCAGTTGGGTCTAGACTCGGATGACCCGCGAAGCGGGTCGATCCAGCTATTCGGGTCAAAAACGACCCGGACGGAACCCGAACGAACCGTGAACGATTTCGTTTGTGATTCGCGAATTCGTGCAAAATAGGCACGAAATACACATCGATTCCGGCACAGATTTGCTAGAAACACATGAAAAAACAACTCTTTGGCCGATTAAACCACAAAAATGACCAAATTTGAACCTAAAAAGTTAGGTTTTGGGAAAAAACGAAAATGGACTCAAAAATGCGATTTTTGTGCTGAAAGTTCATGTAAAACTGTAGATCTATATGCATAGAAGCCGATTGTGGGGAGAAACATCTCAATCAGATCAAAATTTCATCAAATTTTGCCCGAGTAAGCGATTTGGGATCTTTTTCAATTTGAAATTTTTGAAAATCACAGTTTGAACCCAAATATTCTGAAAATTACTTCACCAAATCACAAAAACACCCAAATGTTCAGTAAATCACATTTTGAACCGAATAGAAAACAAAAAACGATTTTGTAAACCAAATAAAAATCAAAACCGGATTTTAGACCTTATCTACGATGCTCCGATACCACATGTTAGAAAAGAAACTTTATAGGATTTGCGTAGACAGATCTAAAACACCGTTTATATGATTTTAATCTAGCAAACAAATATAAATTGAATAGATAGAAATGTACCGCTCTTTCGATCCATTCTTTCGTTGTCGTAAACCCAATAATGCTCTTTAGAATTCGGGCTTAAGCGAATATCCTCTATTCTTATAAGAATCACTGGCTCGATGAGAGAACCTAGGTTTCGTCTCTTTTGTGAAAAGCAACCTTATGAAGCCCTAAGAACAATATGAATATATATGAGTTAGAAGATAAGACCTAGCCTTACCTTATGTGCAACCTAATAGGCCCACTCATCACGGCCCTATTTGGTTAGCCACGGCCCACATCAGCCAGTCCATATTTAGAACTCATGGACCAACCTAATATAGCCCACTTTAGTAAGCTTAAATAAAAATTAAGCTAACACTTTTTCCAACTAATTACCCATCCCTTGCTTCTAGCTTTCTCCACGAAGTACCTACTTTCTTGTATATTGGATGTATAAGAATAGGCCACTTACATTCGGTGTCATTTTCCGATCCATTATATTTTTCTCTTCCTAATGCAGGACCTTCTTTATGAACGAGCTATATATGGATTGGGCCGAGAAGGTTATTACATACTTGGACCGAGATATGGGATTTGGTAAGAGCTCCTGTGTTAGTTTCCATTTAATTAGAATATGATTTTATTGCAACAAACAAAATAGAAGTCCACCAAATGTAGTATTCTATTTTTGGTTGCAAAACATGCCCATAGAATTATTCTATTTTAAACTATCAGAATATTTGAACTTAATTGATTGGCATATTAAACTGCATTACTTTGAATGGCGATGATGTGTCGGCCAGACTCTGATTATGGTTCCTCTTTTTCCAAGCCATTAGCCAACGTCACTCTCATCATGTTTCCATTTGAAAACTTAGGTTGGAAAACATGCACACGCTTAACTTTTCTTTTCTTTTCTTTTCTCCTTAATTTCGGGTGCCTCAGTTATCAAATCCTTCCCTTGCTTCAGTGGTGATCCCTGACTAGCAGAGAAAGATCAATTCAATGATCGGTGTCACATCCATGAAGAACCCTTATGTTTGAGAACGCCCAGACACTAACCTTTCTGATCTGTAGAACCCTCCGAAGGCTCCCTCGTTTTGGTGACCCTCCATGCAAATGCTATAAGTAGTTAATCAACAAGCATGCAGAACCAATCTTTTATTTATACCGAGCTCATTATACATGAGCATAAAAAAGTGCAATCCTAGAATCTACTACCGATGTATATCAGATCAGATCAGTTCAGAAATTTAAGTAAATGGATCAGATTAAAGTCGCACAAATTAGATTTTTTGGTTAAACAGCGCAAATTATTCTAAAGTAAAAAAGTCTCAACACGGTGCTCAAATTTCATAGTAGCAAAGGGATCCTAGTCCATAATTTAGATCGTGAATTAAAAGCTCCTAGTATTTTGTATTTTATGATATAGATTCTTCTTAATCATATATTTCGTTGTTATCACATGGTCATAAAACAAAAAAATAATGATATGGTTAGCAGCCATCTTTTTCAATTGGGCCGATACAAACTTTTTCCCAAAGTGGTGTTATTGAACACAAGAATTAGAAAGTCTTGAGCAACACTCTGAATCTAATCATAATTTTTGCTACAATTATATGGTGTTTGTTGATCCTTTCTAATTGTATTTTATCAGTTTTGTAAATTCCAGCAATTTATTGGTCATTTGCTTAGGAAAAAGAAAAGTGGGTCATGGTGAAAAGTTTCAAATAAAGTAGGCTTGTGCCAATAGGACACAATCAACAAAGACTACACATGCTATCATGAAATTAACCTCTTAACTATGATCCGATCATGCAATAGTAGAAAAACTTCAAATCAACACCCTTCAAGTTAGGCACACACAAATAACAAGGCCTTTCACTTTTTACAGAAGGAATATCGTAAAAGATACCAACAACAAGAAGTTTTCCACACATCAAAAATTCTATGATCTGATTCGCGCGAGTACGGTGCCAAACAAGTCCGGCATACTATGCTGGCCGGTTAACGGTTTTCTATAATGAGCCAAGTAAGGACTCCACACCAACCATAACAAAAAAAGCAAAACAAAATTCCATCAATTGAGCTTATATTGTTTATCTTTAGGCCAAGAACGCACGGGTAGGCTTTTATGAGGAAGACAGTCGCTTTCTCTCCCTTATTTAAGTCGTTATTAATTTGGTCTTCCCCTTACCACATATTATGAATTCTTACTCCCTCTCCGTTCCTTTTTGTCCACATCTTCTAATCTTCTCTTTTAGAGATGGTGTTATAATTTCTTGTTATTTAAGAATATCCTCTTTTCCCTCCTCTACGCATTATTCTCTGTCCCCTTCTTTTCCTTGCGCTTTCGATTTGCATAGTTACAATTTACTTCTTGTTGTCTGGGTATCTACTTTACCGTACGTAAAACTCGCGAGCGTTATTTGGAAATACGATCCTTGGTTCTCTTTTGTTAGGAGCCGCAGTGTTTAGTCCAAGTCCAAGGAGTTGCTGGGACTCCATAATTGATGGGGGGTTGGGCCCCATCTCCCATTTGCCACCCACCTTCAAAAGTAGCTTTTACGTTCTCATGGTATTTTTTGGAAGAGAATAGAAGACATTATTGCATCCCGACCATAAGGTTTTCAAACAAATTGCCTACACATATTGAAGCTGAAATACCTCATCAAATTTGGGGTTTGCTTTTACACTGTCTATTTAAGATGCAATCGAGAGAACATCATTGGTCGACTGTTGAAATAATAAACTTGCTTTAGTCAAAAGTTATGGCTTGACTAAGACACATTTAAAGAATGAGTAAACTTTGTGCAGAAGAAATAATCTCCATAAGCGGATATGTTTGGAGATGACAGTTGTTGACTAATGGTAGCCGTCATTTCTCTAGTATTGTCTAGAAGATAACAAACAAGCTTACCGACGAAGGAAGGTGAGGAGGCGCCGAATTCACAGGAAGATGCAAGAAGATGCGAGAATGTTTTTCTTCGGTGAGAACACCGACTTGCAACCATTATAAAAGGAGATGACCTCTCCTTGTTTTAAAAAACCCACCAGAAGTAGATAAGCTATAGCAATAGCTTAGTAGGCTTGTTATTCCTTCTTTGTATCCATTTATTTTATAGCAATAAAAGATTTTCTTCAATTACTCCCTTCTCTGGTTCCAACATTCAGTGTTAGAGCACCAACATTTGGTATCAGAGCCAAGTTGCAATGGCGTCGAGTAACTCTATTCCATTACAATTGCCAAAATTGAATGGAAGGAATTACAACAACTGGGCTGTTCAGTTGAAGGTATTCTTCAAATCACAAGATTTGTGAAATTTGGTGGAGAAAGGTTATGCCGAAGTAACCGATCCAAAAGAGCTTGAAGCTTTAAAGAAGGAGGAGAGAGATCTCTTGACAGAATCTCAAAAGAAAGATCAGAAAGCATTGTATGCAATTTTTCAAGCCGTGGAGGAATCGATATTTGAAAAAATATCGAGCGTGGAGACCGCGAAAGCAGCATGGGATATCTTGCAGAAATCCTATCAAGGAGATGATCGTGTCAGGCGGATTCGACTTCAGACACTTCGAGGAGATTTTGAGTCTTTACGCATGAATGACTCAGAATCAATTTCAGCATACTTTGATCGTGTGCAAACCATTGTTAACCAATTAAGGGTTAATGGTGAAGAACTCGTGGAGATTCGAGTTGTAGAAAAAATCTTGAGGTCTTTGACTGAAAGATTTAACTATGTTGTAGCAGCAATTGAAGAAGGACAAGATGTGTCCACAATGACGCTTGAACGATTGATGGGTTCATTGTGTTCACATGAACAAAAAATGAATCAAAAAGCCAGGAGTTTGAGTTCTGAGCAAGCATTGCAGAGTCGGGCTCAAGTAAATCGTGGAACCAACCAAGGAGGTAGAGGTCGTGGAATTAGGCAAGATAGAGGTAAGAATTCAAATCCCTCTAGAAGAACACTAGATAAGTCAAAAATCAAGTGTTTCAGGTGTAACAAATTCGGACATTACAAATCCGAATGCCGTTCAAAATTGCCAAAAGAAGAAACAGAGCAGGCACATACCGTTAAGGCAAATGGAAATTTTGTGCTAGCTTGCAAGAGTGATGATGCAAGCACTGTTGATACCAATACATGGTATTTGGACACTGGATGCAGCAATCATATGACTGGACGGAAGGAACTATTCTCACAATTAGATGAGACAGTTCGTGGCGAAGTCAATTTTGGAAACAAATCAAAGGTTCCTGTTATGGGCAAAGGTAATATTAATATTCAATCAAAAGATGGTAGTAATGTTACTATTGCAGATGTTTACTTTGTGCCAGGAATTTTTTGGAATTTGCTTAGTGTTGGGCAACTTTCTGAAAGAGGTCATAAAGTTAACATAGAAAATAGAGTTTGCACTATTTATGGAGAAAATAACAGGTTGATTACAAAGGTGCCAATGACAAAGAGTCGGATGTTTCCTCTAGATCTTCAGCCTAAGACTCTTATGAGTTTTCAAGCAATAATAAGAGACAAAAATTGGTTATGGCATCTTCGATTTGGTCACTTGAATTTTTGTGGGCTAAGGTTATTAGCTCAGAAAAATATGGTGATTGGTTTGCCTGTGATAGATTGTCCAGACCGTCCATGTGAAGGATGTCTTGTTGGAAAGCAAAGTCGAAATTCCTTTCCAAGTGGAAAAGCCAGAAGAGTAAAGCAGTTGTTGGAATTGGTACATACAGATCTTTGTGGCCCTGTTGAGGTGGAATCATTTGGACAAAAAAAGGTACATCTTATCTTTTGTAGATGATTTTACTAGAAAAACATGGGTATATTTCTTACAAAGAAAATCAGAAGCTTTTAGCAAATTTAAAGAATTTAAAGCCTATGTTGAAAAACAAAGTGGTTTTAATTTGAAAACCTTAAGGTCAGATAGAGGTGGAGAGTTTACTTCAAATGAATTTTATGAGTATTGTAAAATTCATGGAATTAAACGTCAATTAACTGCTAGTTATACCCCTCAGCAAAATGGTATAGCAGAAAGGAAAAATAGAACCATTTTTGAAATGGCAAGAAGTATGCTAAAGGCTAAGAAGTTACCAAAGCCATTTTGGGCAAAAGCCGTAGCTTGTGCTGTATTTATTTGAACAGGTGTCCAACAAGAAGTGTTCTTGGAAGAACTCCAGAAGAGGCTTGGAGTGGTAATAAGCCAGATGTTTCATATCTACGTGTATTTGGATGTATAGCATATCCTCATATACCAGATGAAGAAAGAAAGAAGCTAGATGACAAAAGCCAGAAATGTATCTTTATTGGCTATAGTCAAGTTACTAAAGGTTATAAGTTATATAATCTAGTAACAAAAAAGGTGATTATTAGTAGGGATGTTCAATTTGTTGAAGATGAAACCTGGGACTGGAACTAAAAGATTGGCCAAAGCAGTGTCAATTTAGAATGAGAGTTATTAGAAGGAGAAATGGAGAAGTCTTCAGATGAAGAATCATCTTTACCTACTAGTTCAACACCAATATCAGAATCAGAATCTCCAGTACGGCGTTCACAGAGAACACGGGAGATGCCAGCAAAGTACAAAGATTATGTGGTCACAAGAGATGATGACAGTGACATTGATGAAACAATAGCAAATTTTTGTTTATTTGCTGATTGTGATCCCATAGTGTATGATGATGCAGCAGCAGATGAGAAATGGATCAAGGCAATGGATGAGGAGATTCATTCAATTGAGAAAAATGACACTTGGGAGTTAACTTCTTTACCACCTGGTAAGAAACCCATTGGAGTTAAGTGGGTGTACAAGATGAAGTACAAATCCAACGGTCAGGTGGACCGTTATAAAGCCAGACTAGTGGTGAAAGGCTATAAGCAAAAGCCAGGTATTGATTATTTTGAAGTATTTGCACCAGTGGCTCGAATGGATACCATTCGAATGATCTTAGCACTTGCAGCTCAGAACCATTGGAAGATCCATCAAATGGATGTTAAGTCAGCATTTCTTAATGGTTTTCTTGAAGAAGAAGTTTATGTGGAGCAACCACAGGGTTATGTGAAGAAGGGACATGAAAATCAAGTATATAAGCTTAAGAAAGCATTATATGGGTTGAAACAAACACCGAGAGCTTGGTATACCCGGATTGATACATACCTGTTGGAGCATGGTTTTCAGAAATGTCCATATGAACATACACTATATATCAAGTCAAATGCTAATGGTGATATATTAATTATGTGCCTTTATGTTGATGACTTGATATTTATAGGAAATTCTGAGAAAATGTTTGCAGAATTCAGGGAGGCCATGGCTAGTCAATTTGAAATGACAGATTTAGGATTGATGTCCTACTTTCTAGGTCTTGAAGTAAAGCAGACTGAAGATGGCATATTTGTTTCACAACAGAAATATGTCAATGATATTTTAAAGCGTTTGAAGATGGAGTCGCTCAAGGCAATTCGGACTCCTGTAGCAGAAAGGTTGGAGCTGAAGAAGAAAGGGACCGGTGAGCTAGTAAATCCTACGTATTTCAAAAGCATTGTTGGAAGCTTAAGATATTTGACCGCTACTAGGCCAGATATTATTTATGGTGTGGGACTTATTAGTAGATTCATGGAGAAACCTTACCAGTCACATTTGCAGGCAGCAAAAAGAATCTTACGTTATGTAAGTGGTACCCGTAGTAATGGAATTTTTTATCGACATTCTAAAAATTTCATATTACAGGGGTACACAGATAGTGATTGGGCAGGTGATACTGAAACACGGAAAAGTACTTCCGGATATGTTTTCTTTCTTGGATCAGGATTAATTTCTTGGTCATCGAAAAAACAAGAAGTTATTGCGCTTTCAACCGCTGAAGCAGAGTATATAGCAGCAGCTACAGCAGCATGTCAAGCAGTTTGGTTATGAAGAATTCTTTTGGAATTGAAGTATGAACAGGATGGTCCTACCGAGATTATTTATGACAATAAATCGGCAATCGCATTAGCCAAGAATCCTGTTTTGCACGGCAGAAGCAAACATATTGATATCAGGTATCATTATATTCGCCAGTTAATCAAGGATGGAGAGATTGAACTTAACTTCTGTAGATCCGAAGATCAGATTGCAGATTTGTTCACGAAACCCTTGAAGGCAGACTTGTTTGAAAAGTTAAAAATGATGCTTGGAGTTATTGACTTCAAAAGCAAGTTTAAGGGAGGCTGTTGAAATAATAAACTTGCTTTAGTCAAAAGTTGTGGCTTGACTAAGACACATTTAAAGAATGAGTAAACTTTGTGCAGAAGAAATAATCTCCATAAGCGGATATGTTTGGAGATGACAGTTGTTGACTAATGGTAGCCGTCATTTCTCTAGTATTGTCTAGAAGATAACAAACAAGCTTACCGACGAAGGAAGGTGAGGAGGCGCCGAATTCACAGGAAGATGCAAGAAGATGCGAGAATGTTTTTCTTCGGTGAGAACACCGACTTGCAACCATTATAAAAGGAGATGACCTCTCCTTGTTTTAAAAAACCCACCAGAAGTAGATAAGCTATAGCAATAGCTTAGTAGGCTTGTTATTCCTTCTTTGTATCCATTTATTTTATAGCAATAAAAGATTTTCTTCAATTACTCCCTTCTCTGGTTCCAACATTCGGTGTTAGAGCACCAACACGACAATCATCAAAAGATGTTAGCAAAGCAGAATCAGCCTCACCTCTATGAATTTATTGTTTTAAGATTTTTTTCATCAGTTCACATCTGCATCTTTGAGGAAATCGATGAGAAAAAGCTTCTCCAACTCCAGCAAACCAAAACACTGAATCATATAATTCGTAAGAACATTGCATCTGCCAGTACGCGTCATAAGAAATCCAACTATGTAAGATGCAATTTCACAAGAAAATTTCAAAAGTAACTAACATCCCATATTGGAGCTACAGATCGTCACCAAACTAATAATGATTTAACATGAGAACGTTAAACTAATATTCAAAAGCGAAACCACTTCTATAAAACATCCAATCATCTCATAAAACGAATGAAAATGGAATACAATATAAAACGAGATATTGGCATGGAAGCACAGCTGGTTGTCTCCTCACCCTTACACAATTTTCCTTGTAAGACTGATTAGTTTAGAGTAAAATTTTAGTTTACCATTTATGTTATCATGGTTGAGCTAACTTCCAGCTCATTTTAAAAAAATGCCGATGATGGAGAAAAAAATTCCAAGATAGAGTTTAATTGATGGGAACTACGCACTCGGTTGTTAAATATGCAAGCTTCTAGAGAGAGAAAAAATAAAAATAAAAACAGACTGGATACCAAAATGGAATCCTAGGACCACACTACAGGAGTAAGCAACCAGAAAGAACGGGCACTTACGGCCCTACAAACATAGGAAAAAAATTGATAAGATACAACTTGAAGATGCACCAACACACTTGACTCAAATAAACTATGATAAACCAAAACATCAAGCTTATACGTTGTCAATTGGATGTCCGAAAAGTTCATAATGACTAATCAGAAAGAATGTGGCCCCACATTGTCTCTTGCACGTGAGCTCATAGATTTTAATAGTTTCTTCTTTGCGTAGCTTCTTTGCAGCAACAAACTGCGCCCAATCTCCGGTGAGAAAGAATCTTCCACCTTTAGTTTCACTTAATCGAAATAGCCAGTTGTTCATACTAGCATCATGGCAAAGAAGATTCATGACATTCGGTTCCCCTTTGTTTAGAGTTGCACGATGGATTGTGTTGACATGTCGCCTTGGAATGTATAATTTTATCAAGTCATTAGATGACACTTTCTTCTCAAATAGCAGTCGACGATGAAAATGGGTGCTTTCGTACCTCGGACATCCTACATTCACATGAACCCAATGTCCACTTCTTGGTTGTCTAGCCATGATCGAATTCGTACTCCACAAATCCTGTAATTATGAAATAAAAGAAAAATGAACACGTTAGCATATCAATCAATGAAGTGCTTTTCAGGAACAACATTTAACTTTTATTTTAACCATTAAAAACAATTTATTACAAAATTTTATTCCTTAATCTATTATTATTCTATTATACCATATAACAAGTGGAATACTCAAGTAACGGCACCAGCTTAATTGCTCAGGTGACTTCGAGCTCGAACTCCAGGAGGAGCTCCGAAAGCTGAAAATCCTCGCCAGCGATCGTCAACGGACGTCATCAATGTCGACGTATAAAAGGGCATACCACCAAGCAAAAAGTAAACTTAGAAAATTAAGAAAATTGCAACCAGCTCAGTTACCTAGCCGACTCAGGGTTCGAACTCCAAGAGGAGCTCCAGAAGCTCAAGAGCTCCATAAGAAGGTCATAAAAATTATATAACAATAATATATAGTAAATTCATGATCAATATGTTATAGAAAATTCAAATACAAAACTTGAAAAAAAAAATTAAAAACTTAAAAGTTTCACTAAATAAGAATTTAACGTGAAATTTCAAATGATTCATCAAATGTCAAAAATAAAATAAAATAAAATAAAAGATCAAGTTACAAGAAATAATTAAAGAAAGAAATAGAATAAACTTAAACAAACTTACAAATCAGCTGAATACTCTTTCCAAAGAGTGAAGATCGAACTTGCAAAAGAATGTGAAGATGGAAGAGATTTATAGAGAATAATTTATAAGGGCCTTCACCTGTTGATGAATATGTTTAGTTTGGCCCCACCCCCCCGTCCCATCCACGGAAACAACTTTATAGAGAACAATTTCTAAGGGTTGATGAACATGTTTAGTTTGGCCCCACCCCCCCGGTCCCATCAAGGGAAACAGCTTTACCTGTTGATTGGGCCCCACCGCCCGTCGTGGATATCCGTTGACCTTCCTGCGATGTGTTGTCAATTGATCCAAATGTGGCCTAGGAGTCTATGGGTATTTTGCTGAGAGGCGGCTGCTCAAGGAGCTGCGAAACAGTGGGTAAGTATTTTATAAAAGCTTTTGAGTGCCTGAATAAGCAACGTGAGACGAATTTTTGCATGCTTGAATGGCGTAGATTATGTTCTCTTCTTCCAACCCGGTAGCCTCCATCAGTGTCTTTGTTGTTGGATTTAAAAGCATGACGGAGTCATGGATACACCACCTACTATTTGCGTGAATAAATCATGACACATAGTTATATGCCTAGGTTTCAATTAAAAACTCTAACTTAATGAATGAAGTAGTCAAACTCTCTTATATCACTAAAAATTTTTACTTGTTTCTTAAATGTGAAAAGAGTTTTCCATCAAACAGCACCCCTTCTTCCTTAAAATTCACACCATCCTTCACATGACCACGTATTGCAACGTGACTGCCATACTGATGGTTGGAGCCCCCTTAGTTATTCCACCCAAGGACACTTGACAATGGCATTAAACCAAGTCACGGTTTTTCTCTAATACTACTTTTTCGTGAGATTGGGTTCTAATAAGAAAATCAATGTAATGGAAGAAATAATCAGGTATCCTAATATAACAAAAAACACCTGCTTACCTTCCTAATGCGGGAGGAGCCTGTCATAGGAGTTTCTCTTTTTAGGGACGTGACAACGTGCTTTTCTTTACCTCTATTTCTTTTCAAATTGTTCCTCCTTTAGGGTGCATGCATTAATAAAGCCCTAGGCGGCAACGTTACCGATTGCAGGACCCCACTTCATGACACATCGTCGAGAACACCAGTCAAATTGGTGCCCTTAAGAGAGTGTCAAACACTATTGCACACCAATATCGATCTTTTTGATCTAATTGCCTCTAGATATTACACGTTTCATACCTCATTAACTTGATGGCATATTTTCATAATATATTAAATTGTGAGCTAAGATCTAAATTTGTTAACATAATAGATTGCTATGTCATTTGCTAGTTCATGAGGTGTCGCTCCCACTTTTAAATTTATAGGCTCAATAATGCTCTATTATTGGTATAAAATCAAATGATATCATAAGCTATTTGGACCTTAAAGTGCATGAAAAATATTAACAACCACATTTTGTTCTGTCTATTATTTGAGACCATTGAGGTTGATGACATATTAACACAAGTTAGAAAGTTAAAATATGCTAACAAAAAATAGTATATTATCAGCAATTAATAAATAAAATTTTTGTCAAAACAAGCATAAATCCATTAGCCAATATAGTACATGAAAGGAACTTGTTAAGTCCTACTTACACAAACACACATAAGCTAGGGTAATAATTAGGCATCAGTTTAACACAAAACTCCTCAAAAAATAAGGCAAGATTAGTGCTCTCTTTTAATTTAATATAAAACTTAATCATATTAACACAAACCAAATTTTTTTTAATGTAAAAATGTTACTACCTAAACTCTTCCCTTTTCTTCCATTATATAGTTAAAAGGATTATGTTATTTTACACAGTTAATAGGGGATTTTAAAAACTTTAATCAAGATTGGACAACTAAAAAATATGTAAACTATTTTTTTTTATTGAGATAATTTAGTGTAGTTTCGCTATTGTTTTATAGAGTCCAACTAGTGTTTTCCTAAGTAAATAATTTTTAATTTAATGAAAGTCATAGTTAAGTATTAATTTTTGTACTTTTGCAAAACTTGCTTAATATGAAATTCTTCAACACTTTGACAAGCACAATCATTAATCTTCGTTCATTTATCTTGCTTATTGAAAAGACTTTGATTAAAACAAAACAGAATTTTTAATCTATGTAACTTTTTTACACCATGTGTGTTAAAAGAGCTATCATCAGATAATCAATCACGTCAGTTGCCAAAGCCAAAAGTGGTCAATGATTTGACGAACACGGTCGAGAATTCGGCCACATTTGTTGACAGATCTGAACTCTGTACTGGACAGTAACTTGTCCGGTTTCGCTCAAGGCACGGACTAATGGGCCAACATAGCTAATAGAACGGCATCGTTTTTTGAATCCGAGATCATTTTCTCTTCCAAATGCAAGCCCTTTTGCATGAACAAACTATCTATGGGTTGGGCCGGGACAATTATGATCTATGTGAACCAACATTTGGAATATATGAGTATAACGTTGGACATGCCCTTTGAAATCCACTATTAAGATTATATGAAAAGAAAAGATTGCAATAATACAAGATGCTTAAAAAATTGTACAAGAACTTGTTTAATTAGATAATCAAAATAAAAATTTGATATCTAAAATCATATCTATTTCGATCAGGCCTTTTTAAAAAATAAAAATAAAAAATCATGAATTGAAAACCTCAAAAATTAGTCCCATTAATTTAGAATATGATTTTTTTTAACTAGGAAAGTACATGTCCACACTAGATCCTCATATTTGGAATCTTCGGTGCCGAAACCGTAAAATCCCCAAAGCGACCTCACTTCTTCTCCGTTGCTGCGATGGCTGCTCTGCAACTGAGACCCAAATACAGAACCCTACACCATCCATCTCTTATCCGCCTCTTCCCTACTTCAAGTAGCCCTCCTGACCCTACGCCCTCCCCCACCAACGAATCTCCGGCCTCCATCTCGCCTGACCCTGACGAATCCCAATTCGAATTTGAATCCTCCTTTGCTTCTTATCTCAACAGCCTCAAGAGCAGTCTGAAAAAGGAGCCGGAACATGGAAAACGAAGACCCTCTTCCACATATGCACGGCGGAGACCCACCAATGACCCATCTCTGTCTAGGTCTTCCAAAGTCGCTCCTGTGGAAGAAATCCTCCCGAGTTCCTCTCCCACTTGTCTGTGCCGGCCGCCACTGAATCCGATACTGGGTCTTTAACCTCGTCCTCGCAATCATCGCAACACTTCTCGTTCCAGGATTTTTTAGATCGGAAAGTGATTGAAAACGCCGAGGAGAACTGTAACACTGCGGAATCCGGCCCCGGAAAATTTAGCTGAATTTTCGAACACAACATATTATTACCTTTTTGAACCCCATGAATTGATAAGGTGAGGCAGGGATATATGTACCACTATTTAAGTTTGGTCTCTGAACCAGTTATTTTGTTAAGGCAAATTGCTGCACTTAATCAGATGAAGGCAACCAGTTTTATTTTGTCAACAACATCAGTCCAGAGTTGTGGTTGATTAAACTTTTCCAGTTTTATCAATTTCTGCATTTGGTATGATAAATATAATCTCCTATGGTCCACTAATTAGTATTTATTTTTTCGGTCCAGAAGTTTGATATTTTTGATCAGGTAGGGGGTACACCTGAACGGGCCATAGGGCTGGTTGGTAGTAGAAGGCCTAGCGCCTGGCGGTAAGAAATCTGTGGCCTTGCACGTCATGAACATGAATGCATCAACAATGAGTAAATCATTCATATGAACCAAGTGATTTAAAAGCATATAGTCAAAAATCATGGTCAAATTACTAAACAGATAACGGATCAGTCCATGCTTTCCTTAACATGTTCATCATGACCTACTATTTTTTCAAAAAAATTATCATTTTGTTTTCTTCATAAATATTATATATATATATATATCTAATGTCCAATTTTTGAAAAAATAAAGAAAATTTAGGCTTATATGATGTAAATTATTTTGTCTTAAAAGGTCTTGGGGGACTAGACCCTCCACTGGGAATGGTTGGGATATTTAACGCCAAATATGAGATGTCGAATGGCTTCTCAATTTTTTCTCTCTAAAATTGTATAATACGTAATAAGATTTCTTATTATTCAATGTGTTTGCAATTTTAAATACTTCGGCTTTGTTTTCTTGAAATTGAATAACGCTAGTCCAACTTCCTCAAAAGAGTCATGTTAAAAATGAAAATCTCATATTGAATGTGTATGATATTATTTAGATTATTTGTTACATATCAAAATTAGGTCATAGTCTACAATATGTCAGAATCTCTTACAAATCATAATTTTATGATTGTTATTTTCTGCCATGTTCTTATGTGGATGCCCTCGGTAACCAGCAACCAGAGGCGAATCAAGACAGTTTTCATAATTGATGCACCCGAACGGAAAAAGAAAAGAAAAGCATCTGCTGGTGGTGGGTTAATGAGTCACCATCCGAAATCCAGAATAAACTCTCACTTTCTCCATACCTATAGTTGCGGAGAGAATTACGGTTAAACCTCCAACAGGGGGACTTCCACTTCCTCTACCTTAGCTACGGCGTTGTCTGAACTCTACATATTAAATTAATCATGGCGGCTGACCGAGTGCACGTGTGTGTAGAACAAGCACGGGATCCAACAAAGATAAAGAGAGAGAACGTGAGTACGATGTTGATCAGTCCGAATTTCACTCAGTTGAGTAAGAAGGAACAGAGTACCAAATCCTAGTGCCAGAGTTTTGCTCAGCTTTCATCACCTTTGTTAGATAAGAATGAGCCTAATCAATCCATCTAAATTACCAAACGATAGTACTTAGGTCAAACTTGAAAGGTTATGTGTACAACTGGACACATGTAGCTTTTATATAGATTAAGAACATGGCTTATCATTAAGCTATCGAAGGGGGATGTTGTCTTTGGGTTAAAGTATGGTGTTGAACGAGTTTGAAATGAAGAAATAGTGGCAGCCTGTTTAGTCGAATTAGAGTGATACGGTTCATACTGTCTACTCAATGATGTTACAAACATCTGAGTTTTACTTTATAGATATTTTGGTTTTACAGAATGAGCTCCTACTCAAAGCTTTAATGGGCAGATTTTGAAATGTTTTGTGAGTTTTATGGACGTATGAGAAAACCTTAAGTTCATCAGGCACCCAAAAAATTAACCAAGTTAGTAAGAGAGAAACAAATTCCAGGACAGTTTAACTAATGCTAATCACACCTTGTTTATTTTTAGATAAGCAAACTGCTACTGGAAAGAAACAGATACAGAAACGGAACGCTAGGAACACACTACTACAAGCGACTTACTCCTGGAATCGGAAAGAGAACGACACAGCATAAAAACCCACCAGAAAAAACGGCCACAGGAGGCCCTTTTTTTAATCATATCTACCCAATAAGTACTCCGAAAAGCCGAACAGACCCAATCACGAAGAATCTTTCCCCCGTTCCTCTGTTGAAGATATACTCATCAACTTCGATGTTCTTTTTGGCTGTCAAGTTCTTTGAAACAACCAATTTTCCCCATCCTCCCACCAAGTAATATTTTTTTGAAACCAAGTGATTCTTGGAGATCATTCAAAAACATCATTTTTATACCACTTTAGTTGATATATTGTCACTTAAACAAATTTTCAACTAAGACACTTCCTAATTCACCATTCTACTCTTTAAAATGTCAAGTTACTCAATAACACTAAAACGATATGTGGGTGACATACACAAAATAAAACAACATCAAGTTGATGGATTTTGTTCTATTTTTTACTGCTAAAAAGTTTTAAAAGCATATGCAATTCAATAAACATTTAAAACCCTTTTAATTGTAATGGAATTCCTTGCTCCTGAACACGACATCATGTTTCATTGAATGCAAAGGGGTATACCATTGAGTTTTGTGACACCAAGTGGTTTTTAAGGTTTTTCAAAACTATCATTCTTATGCCATTTCATTTGATATATTGCTATGCAAACAAATTTTCAACTAAGACTATTCCTAATTCACCATTCTACTCCTTAAAATGTCAAGTTACTCCATCATGCTAAAACGACATGTGGTTGACATGCATAAATTAAAACAACATATAGTTGATGGATTTTATGTTGTTTTTAACCTCTAAAAAGATCTAAAAGCATGCTTAATAGGTCATTCATTGAAAACCCTCTATGTTGAAATAGAACTATGAAAACAACATCTCGTTTCACTGAAATGCAAAAGGGTACACCTTTGAGTCTTTTTGAAACAAAGTGGTTTTTTGAGATCGTTCAAAACCATCATTTTAATGCCACTTCAATTGATATATTGTCACCTAAACAAATTTTCAAGTAAGACACTTCCTAATTCACCACTCTACTCCTTAAAATGTCAAGTTACTCAATAACGCTAAAACGACATATAAGTGACATACATAAAATAAAACGACATCAAGTTGATGGATTTTGTTCTGTTTTTTACTACTAAAAAGTTTTAAAAGCATATGTAATTCAATAAACATTGAAAACCCTGTGAATTGAAATGGAATTCCTCACCTCCGAATATGACATCATGTTTCATCAAATACAAAGGGGTATACCATTGAGTTTTGTGAAACCAAGTGGTTTCTAAGGTTTTTCAAAACCATCATTATTATGCCATTTCATTTGATATATTGCTATGCAAACAAAGTTTCAACTAAGACTATTCCCAATTCACCATTCTACTCCTTAAGATGTCAAATTACTCCATCATGCTAAAATGACATGCGGGTGACATGTATAAAATAAAACAACATATACTTGATAGATTTTGTGTTGTTTTTCACCTCTAAAAAGTTCTAAATGCATACTTAATAGGTCATTCACTGAAAACCCTCCATGTTGAAATAGAACTCCTCCCATTGAAAACAACATTTCATTTCACCGAAATGCAAAGGGGTATACCTTTGAGTTTTTTGAAACCAAGTGGTTTTTTGAGATCATTCAAAATCATCATTTTTATGCCACTTGAATTGATATATTGTCACTTAAACAAATTTTCAAGTAAGAAACTTCCCAATTCACCATTCTACTCCCTAAAATGTGAAGATACTTAACCACGCTAAAACGACATGTGGGTGACATACATAAAATAAAACGACTTACAATTGATGAATTTTGTTCTTTTTTTTAACATTAAAAAGTTTCAAGAGCATATCTAATTCAATAAATATTGAAAAACTTTGAATTAGAATGGAATTCCTCCCCAACAAACATGACATCTTGTTTCACCAAATGCAAAGGAGTACACCTTTGAGTTTTGTGAAACCAAATGGTTTTTGAGGTTTCTCAAAACCATCATTTTTATGCCATTTCATTTGATTTATTTTTATGTGAACAAATTTTCAACCAAGACTCTTCCTAATTTACCATTCTACTCCTTAAAATGTCAAGCTACTCCATCATGCTAAAACAACATGTGGGTGACATGCGTAAATAAAACAACATATAGTTGATGGATTTTGTGCTGTTTTTCACCTCAAAAAAGTTCTAAAAGTATACTTGATAGGTCATCCATTGAAAAGCCTTTATGTTGAAGTAGAACTCTCCCCATTGAAAACAACATCTCGTTTCACCAAAATGCAAAATGGTACACCTTTTAGTTTTTTCAAACCAAGTGGTTTTTGGAAATCATTCAAAATCATCATTTTTATGTCACTTCAATTGATATATTATCACACAAATTTTTTTTTTTTAACTAAGACACTCCCTAATTCACCACTCTACTCCTTAAAATGTCAAGATACTTAATCATGCTAAAATGATATGTAGGTGACATAAACAAAATAAAATGACATATAGTTAATGGATTTTGTTCTTTTTTTTACTACTAAAAAGTTTTAAAAGCATATCTAGCTCAATAAACATTGAAAACCCTTTGAATTGAAATGGAATTCCTCCCCAATAAACATGACATCTTGTTTCACCGAATGCAAAAGGGTACACTTTTAAGTTTTGTGAAACCAAGTGATTTTTGAGATTTTTTAAAACCATCATTTTTATGCCATTTCATTTGATATATTGCTATGCAAACAAATTTTCAACTAAGACTCTTCCTAATACACCATTCAACTCCTTAAAATGTCAAGTTACTCTGTCAAGCTAGAATAATTTGTAGGTGACATGCATAAAATGAAACAACATATAGTTGACAAATTTTGTTGTGTTTTTCACCTCTAAAAACTTCTAAAAGCATACTTAATGGGTCATTCATTCAAAACCCACAATGTAGAAATAGAACTCGTTCCCGTTGAAAACAACATCACAATTCACCGAAATGCAAAAGGGTACACCTTTGAGTATTTTGAAACTAAGTGGTTTTTGAGATTTTTCAAAACCATCATTTTTTTGCCATTTCATTTGATATATTGCTATGCAAAAAAATTTTCAACTAAGACACTTCCTAATTCACCACACTACTCCCTAAAGTGTCAAGGTACTCAATCACGCTAAAACAACATGTGGGTGACATGCATAAAATAAAACGACTTACAACTGATGGATTTTTTTTAATGTTAAAAAGATTTAAAAACATATCTAATTCAATAAATACTGAAACCCTTTGAATTGAAATGGAATTCCTCCCCGACAAACACGACATCTTGTTTCACCGAATGCAAAGGGGTACACCTTTGAGTTTTGTGAAACCAGTGGTTTTTAAGGTTTCTCAAAACCATCATCTTTATGCCATTTCATTTTATTTATTGCTATGTGAACAAATTTTCAACTAAGACTCCTCCTAATTCACCATTTTACTTTTTAAAATGTCAAGTTACTCCATCATGCTAAGAAAACACGTGGGTGACATGCATAAATAAAACAACATATAGTTGATGGATTTTGTGCTGTTTTTCACCTCTAAAAGTTCTAAAAGCATACTTAATAGGTCATTCATTGAAGGGCCTTTATGTTGAAATAGAACTCTCCCCATTGAAAACAACATCTCGTTTCATCGAAATGCAAAATGGTACACCTTTAAGTTTTTTTTAAACCAAGTGGTTTTTGGAGATCATTCAAAATCATCATTTTTATGCCACTTCAATTGATATATTGTCACATAATTTTTTTTTTAACCAAGACACTTCCTAATTCACCACATTACTCCTTAAAATGTCAAGATACTTAATCACATGAAAACAACATGTGGGTGACACACACAAAATAAATTGACTTACAGTAGATGAATTTTGTTTTGTTTTTTTACTTTAAAAAGTTTCAAAAGCATATCTAATTCAATAAATATTGAAACCCTTTGAATTAAAATGGAAGTCCTCCCCGACGAACACGACATCTTGTTTCATCGAATGCAAAAAGGTACACCTTTGAGTTTTGTGAAACCAAATGGTTTTTGAGGTTTCTCTAAATCATCATTTTTATGCCATTTCAGGTGATATATTTCTATGCAAACAAATTTTCAACTAAGACTCTTCGTAGTTCACCATTCTACTCCTTAAAATGTAAAGTTGCTCTATCATGCTAAAACGACATGTGAGTGATATGCATAAAATAAAACAACATATTTTTGAAGGAGATCGTTCAAAACCATGATTTTTATGCCACTTTAGCTGATATATTGTCATGCAAACAAATTTTCAACTAAGACACTTCATAAATCACCACTCTATTCTATAAAATGGTAAGATATTTAATTACACTAAAACGACATGTAGGTGACGTACACGAAATAAAATGACTAATAGTTTATGGATTTTTTTTTTTTTTACTTCTAAAAATTTTAAAAAGCATATATAATTCAATAAACATTGAAAACCCTTTGAATTGAAATGGAATTCCTCCATGATGAACACAACATCTTGTTTCACTGAATGCAAAGGAGCACACCTTTGAATTTTGTGAAAACAAGTGGTTCTAGAGATTTTTCAAAACCATAAATCTTATGCCATTTCATTTGATATATTGCTATGCAAATAAATTTTCAACTAAGACTCTTCTTAATTCTCCATTCTACTCCTGAAAATGTCAAGTTGCTCCATCATGCTAAAACGACATATGGGTGACATGCATAAAATAAGATAACATATTGTTGATGGATTTCGTGTTGTTTTTCACCTTAAAAAAATTCTAAAAGCATACTTAATAGTTCATTCATTGAAAACCCTTTACGTTGAAATAAAACTCCTCCCATTGAAAACAACATCTCAATTCAATGAAATGCAAAAGGTTACACCTTTGAGTTTTTTGAAACCAAGTGGTTTTTGGGGATCGTTCAAAACCATCATTATTATGCTACTTCAATTAATATATTGTCACGCAAAAAAATTTTCAACTAAGACACTTCCTAATTCACCACTCTACTCCCTAAGATGTCAAGATACTCAATCACGCTAAAACGACATGTGGGTGACATACACAAAATAAAACGACTGATAGTTGATAGATTTTGTTCTATTTTTTACTGCTAAAAAGTTTTAAAAGCATATCTAATCCAATAAAAATTGAAAACCCATTGAATTGAAGGAATTCCTCACTGCCGAACATGACATCTTGTTTCACCAAAGGCAAAGTGGTACACCTTTGAATTTTGTGAAACCAAGCAGTTTTTAAGATTTTTTAAAACCATCATTTTAAAGCCATTTCATTTCTTATATTGCTATGAAAACAAATTTTCAACTAATACTCTTCCTAATTCGCCATTCTACTTCTTAAAATGTCAAGTTACTCTATCACGCTAAACCAACATGTGGGTGACATGCATAAAATGAAACAACATGTAGTTGATGGATTTTGTACTGTTTTTCACCTCTAAAAAGTTTTAAATAAATACTTAATAGGTCAATCATTGAAAACCCTCTATGCTGAAATCAAACTCCTCCCCATTGAAAACAACATCTCGTTTCACCGAAATACTAAGGGGTACACCTTTAAGTTTTTTGAAACCAAGTGGTTTTTGGAGATCATTCAAAACCATCATTTTAATGCCACTTCAATTGATATATTGTCACATAAACAAATTTTCAACTAAGACACTTCCTAATTCACCACTCTACTCTCTAAAATGTCAAGATGCTCAATCATGCTAAAACGACATGTGGGTGACATACACGAAATAAAGCAACTTCTAGTTTATGGATTTTGTTTTGTTTTTTAGTTCTAAAATTTTTTAAAAGCATATCTAATTCAATAAACATTAAGAACCTTTTGAATTGAAATAGAATTCCTCACCAATGAATACGAAATCTTATTTCACTGAATGCAAAGTGGTACACACCTTTGAGTTTTCTGAAACCAAATGGTTTTTGATATTTTTCAAAACCATCATTTTTATGCGATTTCATTTCATAAATTGTTATGCAAACAAATTTTCAACTTAGACTTTTCCTAATTCACCATTCTACTCCTTAAAATATCATGTTACTCCATGCTAAAATGACATGTGGGTGACATTCACAAAAAAAAAAAAAAACAACATTGATTTGATGGATTTTGTGCTGTTTTTCACCTCTAAAAAGTTCTAAAAGCATACTTAATAGGTCATTCATTGAAAACCATCTATGTTGAAATAGAACTCCTCTCGATTGAAAACAGCATCTCATTTCACTAAAATGCAAAAGGATACAACTTTGAGTTTTTTGAAACCTAGTCGTTTTTAGAGATCATTCAAAACCATCATATTAATGCCACTTCAATTGATGTATTATCACGCAAACAAATTTTCAACTAAGACATGTCCTAATACACCACTCTACTCCCTAAAATGTCAAGATACTTAATGACGCTAAAACAACATATGGGTGACATAACAAAATAAAATTACATATAGGTTATGGATTTTGTGTTATGTTTTTTACCAGTAAAAAGTTTTAAAATCATACCTAATTCAATAAACATTGAAAACCCATTGAATTGTAATGGAATTCCTCACTGCCGAACATGACATCTTGTTTCATCGAATGCAAAGGAGTACACCTATGTGTTTTGTGAAACCAAATGGCGTTTGTGATTTTTTAAAACTGGCATTATACGTGATTTCAATTGATATATTGCTATGCAAACAAATTTTCAACTTAGACTCCTTCTAGTTCACCATTCTACTCTTTAAAATGTCAAGTTACTCCATAATGCTAAAATGACATTTGGGTGACATGCATAAAACAAAACAACATATAGTTAATGGATTTAATGTTGTTTTACACCTATAAAAACTTCTAAATAAATACTTAATAGGTCAATCATTGAAACCCTCTATGTTGAAATAGAACTCCACCAAACTAAAAACAACAACTCATTTCACTAAAATGCAAAAAGGTACACCTTTGAGTTTTTTTAAACCTAGTGATTTTTAGAGATCATTTAAAACCATCATTTTTATGTCACTTCAATTGATATATTGTCACATAAAAAAAATTTCAACTAACTTCCTAATTCATAACTTTACTCCCTAAAGTGTCAAGATACTCAATCACGCTAAGACGACATGTGGGTGACATAAACAAAATAAAATGTCTTGTAGTTTATGGATTTTGTTCTTTTTTTACTGCTAAAAAGTTTTAAAAGCATATCTAATTCAATAAAGATTGAAAACCTTTTCAATTGAAATGGAATTCCTCTCCCACGAACACGACATCTTGTTTCACCGAATGCAAAAGGGTACACCTTTGAGTTTTGTGAAAGCAAGTGGTTTTTGAGATTTTTCAAAACCATCATTTTTATACCATTTCATTTGGTATAATGCTATGGAGATAAATTTTCAACTAAGACTTTTCCTAACTCACCTTTCTACTCCTTAAAATGTTAAGTTATGCCATCATGCTAAAACACCATATAATTGATGGATTTTGTGTTGTTTTTCACCTCTAAAAGCTTCTAAAAGCATACTTAATAGGTCATTCATTGAAAACCATTTATGTTGAAATAGAACTCCTCTTAATTGAAAACAACATCTCATTTCACTAAAATCCAAAAGGGTATAGCTTTGAGTTTTTTGAAACCAAGTGGATTTTAGAGATCATTCAAAACCATCATTTTTATGCCACTTTATTGATATATTGTCACACAAACAAATTTTAACTAAGACACTTCTAATACACCACTCTACTCCTTAAAATGTCAAGATACTTAATCACGCTAAAACGACATGTGGGTGACATAAATAAAATAAAATGACATATAGGTTATGGATTTTATTATGTTTTTTACCACTAAAAACTTATAAAATCATACCTAATTCAATAAAATTGAAAACCAATTGAATTGAAGTGGAATTCCTCCCCCACAAACACGGCATCTTATTTCACCAAATGCAAAAGGGTACACCTTTGAGTTTTATGAAACCAAGTGGTTTTTGAGATTTTTCAAAACCATCATTTTTACTACCATTTCATTCGATATAATGCTATGCAAACAAATTTTCAGCTAAGACTTTTCCTAATTCACCATTCCACTCCTTCAAATGTCAAGTTGCTCAATCATGCTAAAACGACATGTGGGTGGCATGCATAAAATAAAAACACATATTGTTGATGGATTTTGTGTTGTTTTCCACTTGTAAAAAGTTTGAAAAGCATACTTAATAAGACATTCATTGGAAGCCATCTATGTTGAAATTGAACTCCTCCCCATTGAAAACAACATCTCGTTTCACCAAAATGCAAATAGGTACACCTTTGTGTTTTTTGAAACCAAGTGGTTTTTGGAGATTATTCAAAACCATCATTTTAATGCCACTTCAATTGATATGTTGTCATGCAAAACAAAATTTCAACTAAGAGAATGCCTAATTTACCACCATACTCTTTAAAATGTCAAGATAATCATGCTAAAATGACATGTGAGTGACATACACAAAATAAAACGACCTATAGTTGATGGATTTTGTTCTTTTTTTACTACTAAAAAGTTTTAAAAGCATATATAATTCAATAAACATTGTCCTTTGTCTTCTTTATTCTACTTTACATGTTGCCTTGCTTGTAGCTTTCTTTTCCTTTGCTTATCATACACTTTTGGGATTTGCTGCATAAATAACACAAATTTAGATAAATATATGAAAACTTAAATGTTATCTTACAAAACTTGAATTATTTATATCCTAAAATAGTCAAAATAGCTCTATAAAAATAGAGTTGTCAAGTCTTTGTTAAAAATTTGATTGCATAGTAATATATCAATTAAAATGGCATGAAAATGATGGTTTGAAAACCTCAAAAACCACTTCCTTTGACAAAACTCAAAGGTGTATCCCTTTTCATTTTGGTGAAACAAGGCATCAAAGAGGGGGGGGGGGGTGAATTTGATTTCAACATAGAGGGATTTCAATTTATGTTAAATTAGATATGCTTTTGCAACTTTCTAAGGCTAAAAACAAAAAAAAAATCCATCAACAGTAAGTTGTTTTATTATGTGTATGTCACCCACATGTCATTTTTGCATCGTTACGTATCTTGACATTTTAGGGTGCAAAATGGTTCTTTAGGATGAGTCTTGGTTGGAAATTTGTTTGTGTAGTTAAATATCAAATGAAATGGTGTAAAAATTATAGTTTTGAAAAATCTAAAAAAACAACTTGGTTTCATAAAACTCAAAGGTACCTTTTTGCATTTTGGTGAAACGGGATGTCGTGTCTAATGGGGAGGAATTCCCTTTCAACATAGATGACTTTCAATGCATGTTTAATTAAATATGCTTTTACAACTTTTTAGAGGGAAAGAACAACAAAAAGTCCATCAACAATATGTTGTTTTATTTTATGCATATCTCCCAGATGTCGTTTTAAAGTCATTGAGTATCTTGGCATTTTAGGAAGTAGAATGGTTAATTAGGAAAAGTCTTAGTTGAAAACTTTTTTGCGTAGCAATATATCAAATGAAATGACATAAAAATGATGATTTTCAAAAAATCTAAAAAACTAGGTTTTGCAAAACTCACAAGTGTACCCCTTTGCATTTTGGTGAAATGAGATGTCATGTTTGATAGGGAGGAATTCCATTTCAACATAGAGGGTTTTCAATCTATGTTGAACTAGATATGCTTTTATAACTTTTAGAGGCAAAAAATAGCACAAAATCTATCTATAAGTTGTTTTATTTTGTGCATTTCACCCACATGTTATTTTAGCATCATTGAGTATCTTAACACTTTAAGGAGTAGAAGGTGAGTTAGGAAGAGTCTTAGTCAAAAAAAAATTTGCTTAGCAATATATCAAATGAAATGGCATAAGAATGATGGTTTTGAAAAATCTCATAAACCACTTGGTTTCACAAAACTTAAAGGTATAACCCTTTGCATTTGGGTGAAACAAGACATCGTCTTCGATGGGGAGGCATTCCATTTCAACATAGAGGGTAATTACCAATTATTTGATCAATGAAGCATCAATTTGATTGGTGAATTCCATTGGGTCCCATCAATTATTTTACAACATTCGTTCGACCCACACAATATCTTAGTGTCAATTTTCACTTCACCAGTATTACAATATATCTGAAAGGGTGAATAGACTAATCTCGCCATTTTCAATCAAAACTCAGATAAAATAAGGACCTATTTGAGCTATAAAACAACCGCAAAAAGCATAATCTGAGACTTCACGAAATTTTTACAAAAGCTTTGCACATTGTTTCCTCTGTTTCCTAGAAACGTACTGCAATGAGCACGGCAGCCAACAAAAAATAAAGAGAGAGAACGTAAGTAAGATGTTGATGTTATATATTGTAATATATAGTGCTGGGACATATTGGTCATTTCACTATTTGTTAAGTGAATGACTATCACACTGTGTGAGGTGTGTGATGTGTGTTGTGCTGTGCGTGAGACAATGAGAGAGACAGTGAGCTGCCATTGGTGTGTGTTTGTAACAAAGAAGCTTGGCTTCCTTTGTAACCCACCGGAGAAGAGAAAAGCTGCCCTTAAAGTGAAAGTAGGGTATCTTTTTAAGCCCGAACCACTCTATATACTTGTGCAAGTGTGTGTGCGTTGATTGATGATCCTTGGAACCATTCTAATAGTTGATCAGTCCAAATTTCACTCAGGTGCAAAAGAGTTCTAAGGAGCGAAGTACCAAATCCTAGTGCAAGAGTTTTGCTCAACGTTCACCACCTTTGTTAGGTTGAGGATGAGCCTAATCAATTTATTACCACACGTTTGATGTCAAACTTGATAGGTTATGTGGACAACTAGACTCACGTAGCTTTTATATAGATTAAGAACATGGCTTATCCCTAAGCCACCAAAGGGGGATATTGTTTTCAGGTCAAAGTATGGTGCTGAATGGGTTTGAATTGACGAAATAGTAGCAACCTGTTTAGTCAAATTAGAGTAATAAGGTTTATATCGTCTACTCAATGACGTTATAGACATTTGAGTTTTCCTTTATAGGCATTTTGGTTTAACTGAGTGAGCTCCTACTAAAAGCTTTAATGGACAGATATTGGAATGTTTTTTGAGTTCCATGGATGTATTAGCAAACTTGCGTTCATCTATAGTGTTATCTAACGTAAAGTACTTAGCAGTTCATCACGTACCAAAAAAATGAACAAAGCTTGTAAGAGAGAAACAACTCCCTGGATAGTTTAACTAATGCTAATCACACTTTGTTTATTTATAGATAAGCAAACTGCTACTTCTCCCCAAAACAAACAAATACAGAAACGGGACGCTAGGAACACACTAGAAGCGACTTCTCTCGGAATCGGAAAGAGAATGACAAAGCCAAACAACCAAACAGAAATAACTGTCACAAGAGGCCGTTATTGACATAAAAAGACAGCAATTACACATCGAATTGCACCAAACAGAAGCCCCTTTAAGTAGGACGAAGTGAACACGGACAGTGCCTAAGTAACCACACGTACTTCCAGGAAAGCAAATTTATTTGGACGACAAAGCTTGCATTCATTCGCACGAACGTAGAACACAACAAAACCAATCCATCAAGATCAGTTTTGGTCAAATCTACTCAATAAGTACTCCGAAAAGCCGAACAGACCCAATCATGAAGAATCTTTCCCCTGTTCCCTCGTTGCAGATGTACTCATCAATTTCGATGTTCTTTTCTGCTGTTAAGTTCCTCGCAGCAATGAATTCTCCCCACCCTTCCTTCAAGTAAGATCTATTTTCTCTTCGATGGAAAACCATGGGTAAGAGATTGAAATTAGGGTCGTAGAAAGCAAGATACTCTCTAAAAGTCCCTTTACTTCCATCTGTAAGACGGGCAAAAGCTTCGGGACAGATGGTGAGAGCAGATGCCTTCACTACGTAGAGTCTAGAACGCTCTTTAATGTCAGTTTTTGTTAACTTCTTCTTGAATACCTTTCTACGCTGAAAGTTGTTGTGCAGGTGCCTTGGAAATGTCATTCTGTTCTCTGGTTCACCAGATGCATGTCCTGGAATTCTGGTCATGTTCGAAAATTTGCTTTCCGCCGATCCTGTAATTATCAAAATCGGAAGAAACGGAACAAAATGACATAGGAATTAGTGAATTGCTTCTGCACAACATTCTAATCTTTAACGCTATAACCAACAATTAATTCCTGAACATCTATGAAAAATAGCAAGTCAAACTACAGAGTCCGAACTCCAAAAGGAGCTCCAGGAGCTCAAATCCTGGCCGGCAATCATATAGCTGGACTGTGTCGATGTCGAGGGACGCCATTTCCTCTTCCACAACCCTCTCGCCCACGACAACACCCGCTTTCGGCGTTAACATTGTCCACTTGCTTCCGTCCTCCGCAGATCCTGGAAGTGACAACGACAAGGGCTAGAACGAGGGGAGTAAAGGTGAGGGATACGACCGGCGGGTGAAACTATCGGCCACTTTTGCATAGCTGAGGTACTACGGGGGGGCATCCGAAGGCCCAAGACCCGAGTCCCATGAGGAGCTCCAGGAGCTCAAAATCCTCACCGAAGATCATATACCCAGACCTCGTCGATCTCGACGTCTTCCATTCCCTCCACACCCAACGCTGTCGCCCACGACCAGACCCAATTTCGGCATGGACATTGTTCGCTGGCTTCAGTATTTGACCGATCCCGAAAATGGTACCGAGCAGGACGAGAAGGAGGAGAGAATAAAGAGTAAAGGGAAATAATCGGTTGATGACACGTGGCTTATACCCATGAGAACGTAAGGCTAGTCTGAAGCTGGGTGGCCAATGGAGAGATAGGGCCCAATTCCCCATCGATTAGTCCAATCGCTGTTAGTTCAGACACTTTTTTTACCCCATACACTATTCACTACCAAAACAACGTGGGGTTAATCCCTAATATTCTAATATTTGAAGCTGTGCCAATTATGGAAAAATTATATCTAATTTAAACTTGGTTGATCTCATGAGATATGCACAGTTTATAAATATTACATGACGGTAAATTCATGATCAATAGTAGAAAAATCAAGTACAAAAATTTTAAAAAAAATTAAAATATAAAAATTTCACTCAACAAGAATTCAATATAAAATTTTAGTTGGTTCATCAAATACTAGAAATGAAATGAATTCAGTGTGAAGTTTCCTTTAGTACATCATATATCAAAAAATGAGATAAAAAGATTCAAATTATATAAAAGAAAAAACGAACTTACTTTTAGAGTGTAGATATAAGGCTACCAAGTACTTCACTTTGAGAAGGCCAAGCTCGGTGAGGTAGAAGCATGCTACCCAAGCCTCACTATCCAAGCTGCTTAGTAAGGTAGAAGTTCAATTTATAGTAAGGTATGCTACCCATTCCTCACTATCCAAGCTTATTAGTTCGTAATGAAAAGTCAAAAAGAGCTCCACCATCCAAGCTTATTAGTTTGTAAGGAAAAGCCAAAAAGAGCCCCACTATCGAAGTTTATTAGTTCGTAATGAAAAGCCAAAGAGAGCCCCACTATCTTTTTGGCTTTTCCTTACGAACTAATAAGCCCCACCATCTCACTATCTCACAGGCGAATCTTCTACCTGCGGTCGGTCACTTAAGCCCACCATCTCACAGGCGAATCTTCTACCTGCGGTCGTTCACTTAAGCTTGCTCGGAGAAAAAGCACAAACAAGCACGGCTGGTGTAGGAATATCCAAGCTTAAGTGACCGACCGCAGGTAGAAGATTCGCCTGTGTGATGGTGCTCTGACTGCTCGGAGAAAAAGCACAAGCAAGCACGGCTGGTGTAGGAATATCCAAGCTTAGGCTTTTCAAGCTTGAAAAGCTAACAGGTTAGGAAAGGAGCTGTTGAGATGCAATTCACAAGAAAATTTATGAAGCAACTTACATCTCATGCTGGTGCTACAGATCCTTACCAATTTTGTAGCTTAAGTTGTTTAGTGGACTGACGAGATTTTGCCTAGATTCTTCTCTTCTATCTTAGGTTTGGGTAATATTGATGACAGCTTAAAGTTTACTGTGCAAACACGCTGGTCAAAGTATACTCCGCTTGGAAATTATGCATAAGGAGAAGACTCAGACACCCATGTTAGATTTCCATAAATGTCCCTCAGGCAGCATCGATACCCGAGGGTTAGAGAACCAGGAGCATTAAAAAAGGTCAAAACGTTCACACACACGCACGCTATTTCCAGCAAGAGACGAGCAAGAATCATTGACTGGTATATTTTCTTTTCTTTTTTCTACCCCGCCATCATCGTACATCATGCACAAGGGATTATTAGGCTAGCTTTTATGTGGATATATTAACAGAAAGAGGTACACCTGAAAGGGTCCTACGGATGGTTGGTGATAAAAGGCCTAGTGCCCAACCGGCAGAAATCTGTGGCCTTGCATGTCACACATATGAATGCATCAACAGTGGATAAATTATTCATATCAACCAGAGTGACTAAAAAGCGTATGGTCTTAAATCATGGTAAAAGAGGCAAGGGTCAAATTACTAAACGTGGGAGACCAAAGTTCATAATCTTCGTTTCATTTTGTATTGAAATTAAAGATATTATTACTATACTAGTAATGAATGATCATGTTTTTTACCCATACAATCAAGCAGTGTTAAGTACATTGAATCATGGAGTTAATGTGTTTGGTATTGGGTTTGGAGTGAAATTAGTAGAAAGATAGTTTGTAATTTCCACTTGTGCTCTCTCTTGCGGCATGCAAATATCTTCTACGTGGCTTCAAATTATATTAGCTCAAATAATTCAACCCAGTTCCAACAGAACTCTAATTTGTTAGTTCTAGAGCTCAAAAGGTTCCGATTCACTGGAAAACGGATATCATTGGGTCAGTCCAAGTTTCCTGGGGCACGGCTCTAAGAAGCGTTTCAGAACTCAGGAGTTAGTCCCTGCGAGCTTCCACATCTACATAAAATAAAATTCCCATGCGAAAGGGTAATACATGTTTGTCATACCAACCAAATTTGTCCCCGATTTACATCATTTGATACAGCCAACTTGCATTTAGATGTTCATTCAACCCACAAAAGACTTGAGGCTTCATTGAAAACGTCAACTAAACTTTTGAAGAGATTCTTGCAGAAAAGAGGCGCGCGCACGCTCTTTCCACAGCAAGCGACAGGCAAGAATCTTTGATTGGCATATTTATTTTTCCACTTTCTACTCTGCCATACTGTCAGATGATGGACACGTGTCCCAGGTTTTGCAGGAGGCACAAAAGCGGGTCTGCTTCTATAAAACATCCAATCATCTCACCCAAAACGAACGGAAACGGAATTCAATATAAAACGAGATACGTGCATGGAAGCGCAGCTGGTCGTTTCATCACCGCCTTCTATAGAAAATTTTAGTTTGCCATTTATGTTATCAAAGTTGACCTAACTTCCAGTTCATTCTTAAAAATGCCAATAATGGAGAAAAAAATTCCAAGATAGAGTTTAATTGATGGAAACCACGCACTTTCTTATTAAATATGCAAACTTTTAGAGAAAACAGACAGGAAACCGAAATGAAATCCTACGACCACAATACAGGAATAACACACCAAAGGAAGCAACCTGAAAGAACGGCCTCTCACGGCCCTACAAACATAGAAAGGAAACTGATAACAGACAACCTGAGGATGCACCAACATACCCTACCGAAATAAACTACAATAAACCCAAACATAGAGTTTAGACTTTGTCAATTGGATGTCCAAAAAGTTCAAAATAACTAATCAGGAAGAATGTTGCCCCACATCCTCTCTTGCACGTGAGCTCATAGAATTGGATAGGTTCTCCTTGGCGTAGCTTCTTTGCACGAACAAAGTGCTCCCAATTTTCGGTGAGAAAGTATCTTTCACCTGTAGCTTCACTGAATCGGAGTGGCCAGAGATTCATACCAGCGTCATGGAAAAGAAGATTCATAAAATTCGGTTCCCCTTCATTTAAAGCTGCACGATGGATTGTGCCGACATGTCGCTTTGCAATATAGAATTTTTCCAAGTCATTGGCTGACAATTTCTTCTCAAATAATAGGCGATGATGAAAATGGGTGCTTACGCCCCTCCGATATCCTACGTTCTCGTGAACACAACGTCTATTTCTTGGTCTTCTAACCATGATTGAATTCGTTGTCCACAAATCCTGTAATTATAAAATCAGAAGACAATGAACACTTTAGCTTATCAATTAATGAAGTGTTTTTCAGAAACAACATTTTAACTCTTGTTTTAACCATTCAAAACAGCTGATTGCAAAATTTTGTTCCTTAATCTATTATACCACATAGCATGTGGAATATACTCAAGTAACCACACCGACTTAGTCGCTTAAGTGACTCCGAGCTCGAACTCTAGGAGGAGCTCCAGAAGCTCAAAATCCTTGCCGGCGATCATCCACAGACGTCGTCGATGCGAACAAATAAAAAGTCAAACTACCAAGCAAAAAGTGAACATTAAAAATTTAAGAAAATCATACGAATCTTTGAATTGTGGATAGAATGTCGAGGAGTGAAATCTGACAGCCCTCGCAGCCCGCCTGAAGTAATCGCTGCCAACTTAATCACCTGGCCGACCTAGAGTTCGAACTCCAGAAGGAGCTCCAAAATTCTGGTGAATGGGAGGCTTAGTGGATTTTCAGCAAACTAAGACTTCAGAGCTGACAAGCTCTCTCTGTTCTTCATCTCAAGTAGTTGGGCTAACAAGAGGAAGAAGAAGGAAACTGGATAAAAGGAAAAAGAAGAGGCTTTGCAGAAGGCAGAGAGACACAAAGCGAAAGATTTCCTTCGGGAGCAGAGTTCATGGCAATGGCATCCCCTTATTTAATAACGCAAGATGGGACACCATTGGAGGTGAAGACAAGATTCGCTAAAACCTTCCCCTAACCGTATTTTAATGAGGCAACATTTGTAGCCATATATAAATATATATTCACGTCTATATATGTTCATATTAATCATGGTTCAGAAGAAGCATCAGTGAAACCCCATTCTGACGCGTGGAGCGTCTCGGAACAACTGGCCACCATTGAACCTCCGTCGAGGTGGTTTGAAAAAAGACACTCCATATTCACATTTATATATGTTCATATTAATCATGGTTTGGTATCGTCGCCATCACTGATGAGTAAGAGAGGGGGCTTTGACGGTTGTGAAGAGTGCCGGGAAGTGGATAAACCCTTTCTGAAACAGAGGGCCTGTTGGTGGTTAAAAGCCTAAATGGAACAAAAAAGGGTTCTATAATATATGTATATTCATGAATTAGAAAAGTATATAACGGATATTAAACAGAATGGGATAATGGAAGCCGTATGTTAGAGTGTAACTATCACTTTCTAAATAATAAATTTCTTAAGAATTTTGGCCAAAAATTTAAAAGAATGTATAAAATCAATTGAAGTTCATGATTTTGCAAAAGAACAATGAATTTGTTATCGTTTTTATAAGTCAAAAACCCACCAAACTTTATTTGATAGCTTAAAGTAGGAAATAATATGCCACCACAAAACATGCTCAAATTCATTTTAAAATGTATTAGAGAAAATTGAACTTAGAATACTTAATTTGTAAAAAAATTTTACACAAGCTTCCTTTTACCATCTCGATTATAAGAATGAAAATAAAATCATAGTTTGCAAAAAAAACTATCAAATATAGATCACGTATTATCTAAGAAAAAAATTGTTTGTCTTAACTCAAGGGTTAAAATATTAATCTCGTGAAAAATTTGTAAATCTGTTTAACGGACTCTCGGAAGGAATTAAAAATGTATATTTCCATAGCAAAAATATTAAAAAGAAAAAAAAAAACCTTGTTATGATCGACTATTCCCTTATTACCAGAGCTGAAGCCTGACGTGGGGATAATCCCTAATATTCTAAGATCTGAAGCTATGCCAATTATGGGAGAATTACACCTAATTTTAATTTGTTGATCTCATGAGCCTTATATTTTCTGAAAATTATATGAGAGTAATACATAGTAAATTCATGATTTATATATAGCAGAAAATTTAAGAACAAAAATTAAAAGGAAAGTTTAAGCACAAAAATTTCACTCAATGAGAATTGAATTTGTAAATGATACATTAAATATTAAGAAAAAAATGAATTAAAAAGATCAAATTATATGAAATAACTAAACAAAGAAATATAATGAATTTAACAAACTTAACTTACCGATCAGGAGGTTGAATACGCTTCTAATATTTAGAAAACAAAAATAAGAAGTTTATAACTTGTAAAAGAGTGGGGACTGAAAGAACTTGGCGAAACTAATTTATAAGAAGGTTGAATACTAAAGCTCTTGGACTGTAGTTTATTTGGGTGATGGTGACCCAACGGAGGTTGAAGATTGAATACTAAAGCTCTCGGACTTTAAGTTTATTTGGGTGATGGTGACCCGACCCTCAACATTTGGGACTTTAATTTATATGGGTTACTTCGAATAAACCAAAGTCCGAGCGTTGGGGTGACGTTCTATGTCAGTAACGACAGTTTGGGCCCCATCTCCCGTTAGCCACCGGCTCCCATGGGTGTATGGCCCCTCAATCCCTCAATCTGCTCTCTAGATTTTATAAAACTTCTGAGTGCCTTCGAAGTAAGAAATGGGGGATCACAACAGTCAAAGTTAAGGGAAAAAAGTGTAACTTGGCCCAGTTTCGCACGGACTAAGAAACCAACACAGCCTCTGGAACGGCGTCAGTTTCCGAATCCAAAATCATTCTCTGTTCCAAATGCAGGGCCTTCCGCATGAACAAACGAACCATGGGTTGGGCCAAGATGATTATGAAGTACGTACTTGGACCGAGATTTGGTATTGATGGCTTAGGGACAGACAAACCACAAAGCCCTATATGAATATAGCACAGGACATGTCGTTAATTTAATCTTTTCCTTTTAGTGTCATACCTTTCGAAAGCCTCTACTACGTTTATATGACAAGGAAAAAATTGCAAGTATACAAGATCCTTTTGAAATCGTACGAGAGCTGGTTTAATTATATAATTAAGTGCAATTTTTTAATATTTGAATTTGTAGATATCTTCTGATTTTTATTTTTTTGGAAATGATCATGAAGTGAGATTGTGAACTACGACTTGACTTCAGGTCATTAATTTTCATCAAACAAAGTTACTTTTTTTTTTCCTACAGAAGAAATTATTTAACTACTAGATACATTTCGTCTTATATATGCTACGATGACTTGGTACCCTTTTCTCATAACATAGTCAGCCACAGTCTTTTGCTTGAGTCACTAAGTTTAATGTTTTTTTTTTCTTTGACACATGCAAACAAAATTCCTTTAAAAAAAGGGGAGAGCGGGTTCCAAAATATTTGTAGCTACCAGAAGTCCTTTTTTTTTTTTTCTTTTTTTAAGTTAGCTATTCCATTCTTAAGTCTATTTGACTAGTAACCATAACATTAAATTATGTACAATTCTAGGATTTTAGTAAAAGGTACTAAAATCAAGCATCTAAGGATGTGACATTGATTCACTAGAGTTTTTTAAGAAAAGCGAAAGAGTACCACTAGGAACATGTCATTGGAAATATCATCTTGTAAAGAAAAACCTCAATATATCATATAAGTGTCCATTTTAACTTAGTTAGAGCTTGGAAATACTATTGAACATTGCTCTCGTTATTTTTGCTTAGGAATCCAGATGTCCATGAGCATTGTAACAGGGAACTGTCAATGATAAACCTACCTGATTCCAACACTTCCCCACAGCAAGGCTTGCAAATGGAAGGGAATTTGAAACTGCTACCAGCTTTGGTCACAAGAATTGATTATGCATTATCAACCAGTCCAGATTGTAGAATCATCTGAAGTGTCTGATGATTTTTTACCCTATCAATGCGCCGAAAAGTTTCATCAAACCAATCTTAAAGGACAATTCTCCAGTTCAAATCTCGTGCACATGAATCCGCTGACGAGCTTTCCTTATTTTATGTTTATAGCATGATTAAGTCCTTTCCACCCATTTTCGAGATAACCTTTATGACCTCTTCCACAGAATCGCGTGGTCCAGAGACTGAGTTTGGGTCATCGAAAAGCAGACCACTTTCAAAACTCTTCTCTCTGTAATTGGAAGGATGAACAAACTGCGAGCTGACGAGTGAATTGCGCGGACTCTAGAACTTCGTGCCATTCAATTTCTGTCAACTTCTTTTTCCACACCTCATAAGGCTGAGAACTCAAACCCGCACTTTCCGGATATGCCATGGTCAGATTCGCATCTTCTCCGGTCCTATGATCGTCAGATCAGACAGTCACAAGATTTTCTTTCTATTTTCACTGTTCCGCTGCTGCAATCCACATTTTTAGTCCTTAAATCCGACAGAAAAATTGCAACTCAAGCTAGAATAAAAAAATTGAGAACCTCGGAGAGGGAGACATGAGATGAATGCAAATATTAGGTACTAGGAATCTTTCTTGTACTAGGAACCTTTCTTCGTAGACACTTAAGGGGGTAAAGCTGTAACGAGGAGATCCAAACTACCACAACCGGCAGAGCTCCGGACTTGTCAGCACGAGTAGATCCAAAGCTCAGAATCCTCGCCAGCAGTCCCGTACACTATTCCCTCTATCCTCAAGCTTCTTCCCCAGTGGAGGCCCTATCGCCATTGATATCGTCCATTTCTCAAGTCCTTGATCGTCCACGAAAACGACAACAACGACGAACAGTTAGTCCGAGACAGGAAAACTAAGGTTGAGAGTTCCTGCGCTTTATCTCAGAGCAGAGGATATAGAAAACAAAACAAAAACCACTTTTTTCCAGTTTTTCCAGTATAGCACTTTGCAGGAAGTGAAGAGAAGACGAGTGGCATCAAAGAGATCTTGTCTTAGTCTTCGAATATGTTTTTCGCGCACTCTTCTCCATCTGCGGATCTCCTAGGACATACTTTATTTTGACATATCTATATCATCATCATATTCGATAATAAATTCAGAACAATTTTTGTTTGTTTGTACAACATGATTTCTTTCACTTTTCATCTGCCTAAATAGGGTTTTATGGAATAACATTTTCTTAAATAACGTAAATTATGTCTTCTAAACTAGGTAAATTATATGTGTTGTTTAATTATTATCTGTCATTATCTTCCAACAATAGTGAATGACACTATTAAACGCACCATTAGCAAATAAAAAACACTTTTTGAGAGGAATAAAATGGAGGGAGTGGAATTGTTTGCATGTGGAGGGAGGAAGAGGCTGTCGGCTAGATGGGTTTAGGAGGATTTGGTCGATGGAGGGTGACTTTTTGATTGTGGAGTTTGACCACGAAGGAAGAGCCAGACACGCCTTTTGATGGTGCAAGATTGAGGTGACCGTAACTCTCTCTCTCCCTCTCACCCTCTCACCCATCTGGGGGTTCTAGATTTTCTCGGCTTTTTGACCACAGGTGTAGGAGCTATCATGCTTTGGTTCATAGGGGTCGATGTGTGTCTTAACCTGCCCTTTCGTCTGAGGACTCGAGGGAGAGCTTGTCAAGTTAAGGCTGACAGACGATGAGAAGGCAGACAAAAATTCAAGTCAGTAATGAAATGTGTCGTGATAGTTGAAGAGTTTTGTGTTCTGCGTATGATTTGGTATTTGGAATAATGTTGATGGACTAATGTGATTTCTGTTTTGGTTGCCGAGGAAGTTAGCAAAATTGGAGATTTCTGGAGAAAACACTCTCAGAAGAGAGGTTGTGGAACCTTAAACCGCTCTGATTTTGACCATGAATTGTTGTGAGAGACGTTGCTTCTTTTAACATTATGTTTCAATGTTTGATTATAAGAGAATTTGAGCCTCTGTTTTGCTTGTTGTAGAGAAGGAAGCTGAGCTGGAATTTCGAACACAATATATTGCTTCTATTTTCTTGTTTTCATGCCTATCAGTTGTATTATAATTTTTCCTTTCTTCTTATTCCTTTATATTGAGCTTGTAATTACGGAAAACGATCTCTTGAAATGCAATCATCTGGCCTAGATCTCTATCACGAAATGGGCTCAAGTTTGGTCTTTTGGGTCTTTGAACCAGTTTTTACGTTAAAGCAAATTGCTGCACGTAGTCATGTTTAAGATTTACTTTGTCAGTAGCATCAATCCACAGTTGTGGTTGATTAAACTTTTCCAGCTTTATCTGTTTCTGGAGTTGGTATGATACATGTAATCTCTCCTATAGTCCACTGATTAATATTTATTTTTTCAGTAGTGCTCCAACCCCCTAAGGAGCATTTTTACTTGTAAAGGCAAGTCTTGACTTCTCAATACTCTCTTCTTCTTTTTTTTTTTTTCAGTTAAGATTTTGTGGGTTTAAGCAAAGTGTTGGATGCCTAGACAAGTTGTTATTTTTCATGAAGAATGAAATTCTTATGGGCTAATAGTATTGGAGGCCTGGATGATATTTGTTGGGTTGGTCCAGCCCATATTCGGGGACTTATTATTGGGTCTAATTAGGGTAATGTGGCTCTAAGGTTTAAAAAGAAAAATATAGGATTTTTCTTTAGAGAAGAGGTGAATGGCCGTTAAAAAGAAAAGAGAAAGAGAAAAGAAAAGAGCAGAATTTCGTAGGAATTAGAGGCCTTGCGCAGTAGTTGATCAAACGTCTGATCAAGGTCGATCCATGGTCCGATTGAGCTGATTTTTTGTCAGCAAGTTCGGGATTGGGTGTTCTTCATCGTGAACGGTTGGATCGTTGTTTGAAGCTCTTGAAGTCAGCAAATCTTGGTAAAAAATCTGGGTAATATTTCTCTAACTTTTATTGGTTAAGCTGTTGTTTACAACTTGTTTTTCACTATTCATTGGTGATTCTATTATTGTTAAATAGTAAATCTTAGTCCTGTTGCTATTGTTAAGGACTTGATTGGGTTGTAACCTAACGATTTATATAGTGGAGATTTGGGTGGACTCCGTAATTGGTCCCGTGGTTTTTTATCCTTCACATTGCAAGGGTTTTTCTACATAGAAATTCTTTTGTGTTGAGCGTGATATTTGATTATTCTACTTGTGATTCAAATACATCGTTGGTGTTTTAGTATTTCCTCACAAGTTCAATCAAAGTGGGAAACGTTATATGTTGTTTTTTCCATCAGAGTGGTATCAGAGCCAGGTTGTGGTTGTTTTATTTTTGGATTTAATTGAATGATAGAACTAAGCACTAATAGGATGATTAGTTTGAATGGAAGAAACTATCATGTTTGGAAGGGTAAGATGGAAGATTTGCTTTATGTGAAGCGTTGACACTTACCGGTGTTTAGTGAAACAAGACCAGACAACATGTGAGGCCAATTGGACTCTTGAGCATAAAATTGTATGTGGGTTCATTCAACAATTTGTAAATGAGAATGTTTTGAATCACATTAGTAAAGAAACACATGCTCGGACTCTATGGAACAAACTTGAATCTTTATATGCTCAAAAAACTGGAAATAATAAGATGTATTTGATGAAGCAACTTATTAGCTTGAAATACAAAGATGGGCAATCCATATATGATCATTTGAATGAGTTTCAAGGAATGTTAGATCAACTTTTAGGTATGAATATGAAGTTTGAAGATGAAGTACAAGGACTTTGGTTACTTGGTACTTTACCAGAATCTTGGAAAACATTTCGTATGTTAGTGAGTAACTTTGCTCCCGATGGTATTGTCACTATGGATTTTGCCAAGACTAGTATTTTGAATGAAGAGATGAGAAGAAATAGTCAGGGTTCTTTGTCTCATTATGAAGCTTTGGTTGTTGAAAATAGGAGGAGAAGTCATAGTAGAGGTCCAAGAAGTTATAACAAAAGTCGAAGTAAGTCTAGATTGTGGCATAAAAATGTAAAGTGCCATCATTGTGGCAAGATGGGTCATATCAAGAAAAATTGCTTCCAGTTGAAAAATGAAAAGAAGAATGGTAAAGGTAGAAATGAGAAGAAAAAAGTTAATGAAAGTGAGGAGAAGAAGGACAACAATGATGATGATCGAGTTGCAGCAGCTACTAATGAACTTGTTATTGTGTGCTATGATGATAATGTGAATTTTGCAAGTAATGAGACAAGTTGGGTAATTGATAGTGGTGTTTCTCTTCATATTACTTCTAAGAGGGAGTTCTTTACTTCTTACACTCCTAGAAACTTTGACACATTGAAAATGGGTAATAATTGTTTAGCTAAAGTTGCAGGTATGGGAGATGTATGCTTGGAGACTCGTAATGGATCCAAGTTGGTTCTTAAGAATGTTAGACATGTACTAGAAATTTGCTTGAATTTGATTTCTACCGGACAACTTGATGATGAAGGTTTTTGCAATATCTTCAATAATGGACAATGGAAACTTACTAAGGGTTCATTAGTAATGGCTAGAGGCAAGAAAGAGTCTTCTTTGTATTTATTTCAAGCCAAGATTTCCAAGGACATTTGTAATGTAGTGGAAGATGGAAATGCAAGTGCTTTATGGCATAAAAGGTTAAGTCACATGAGTGAGAAAGGCATGAATGTGTTGGCAAAGAAGAACTTGTTATATGGGATTAAGAGTGCAAAACTTGAGAAGTGTTCACATTGTTTAGCTAGAAAACAAAAAAGAGTTTCATTCTATAATCACCCTCCTTCAAGAAAATCAGATTTCTTGGAGTTAGTACACTCAGATGTTTATGGCCCAGTTAACCCGAGAACGCTTGGTGGAGCATCCTACTTTGTGACCTTTATTGATGACTACTCAAGAAAGGTTTGGGTTTATGTTTTGATATCAAAAGATCAAGTGCTAGATGTGTTCAAGCAGTTTCAAGTTTCAATAGAGCGGCAAACTGGAAAGAAGTTGAAATGTATTCGATCAGACAATGGTGGTGAGTACATAGGACCATTTGATGAGTATTGTAGGCAACATGGTATTCGACATCAGAAGACACCTTCAAAAACACCTCAGTTGAATGGTATAGCAGAAAGAATGAACAGAACATTGGTTGAGAGAGTTAAATGCATGATTTCAAATGTTAACCTGCCAAAGACATTTTGGGGTGAGGCATTACTTACAGCAGCTTATGTTATTAATCTATCTCCAACTATTGCTTTAAATGATGATGTGCTAGATAGAGTTTGGTTTGGTAAGGATGTTTCCTATAACTATCTAAGAGTATTTGGTTGCAAAGCATTTGTTCATATTCTAAAGGATGAGAGGTCTAAGTTAGATGTCAAGACACGAGAATGTATATTTCTTGGTTATGGTTATGATGAATTTGGTTACAGGTTTTATGATCCAGCTGTAAAGAAAATTGTGAGGAGTCGTGATGTTGTATTTTTTGAGAATCAAAATATTACAGATATTAGCCAGAGTGAGAAGAATATGTCACAAGGCTCTAAGATTGATATTGATATTGATCTAATTCCTTCAAATGATTTACAGCGACAGTTGCCAAAACAAGTTGAAAGTGATATTCAACATGATGTTCCGGATCAAGTTCAGAATAACCAACAGGGTGTAGATAATAGTGACACTCAGACAGATAATGTTGTTGATGTTCAACAGAATCCATCTTTAGTTCCACCATTGAGAAGGTCTACTAGAGATCGCCATCCATCCTCTAGATACTCTACTGAGGAGTATGTATTGTTGACTGATGCAGGTGAGGCTGAGAGCTTTGAAGAAGCAGCAGTGGATGTGGATATGGATAAGAAAAAATGGGTTGGTGTAATGCAAGATGAGTTGAAATCTTTGCATGATAATCAAACATTTGAGTTGGTGACATTGCCTAAGGGCAAGAAAGCTTTGAAGAATCGTTGGATTTATAGATTAAAGCATGATGAAAATTCTTCACAACCTCGATACAAAGCCAGACTAGTTGTTAAAGGTTTCAGTTAGAAAAAAGGAATTGATTATGATGAGATTTTCTCACCTATTGTGAAAATGTCCTCAATTCGAATGGTTTTGGGATTGGTTGCCAGTCTTGATCTTGAAATTGAGCAAATGGATGTAAAGACTGCTTTTCTTCATGGTGACTTAAATGAAGAAATTTATATGGAGCAACTAGAGGGTTTTGAAGAAAAAGGTAAAAAGAATTATGTTTGCAAGTTAAAGAAAAGTTTATATGGCTTAAAACAAGCATCGAGACAATGGTATCGAAAATTTGAGTCTTTTATGGGGGAGCAAGCCTATAAGAAGATAAATTCTGATCATTGTGTATTTGTGCAGAAGTTTTCAAATGATGACTTTATCATTCTACTACTTTATGTAGATGACATGCTTATAGTTGGTAAGAATGCTGCAAGAATTGAAAAGTTGAAGCAGGAGTTAAGTAAGTTATTCTCAATGAAAGACTTAGGCTCAGTGAAGCAAATTCTTGGTATAAGAGTTAGTTGTGATAGAAAAGCCAAGAAGTTATGGTTGTCTCAAGAAGAGTACATCAAGAAAGTACTTCAAAGGTTTTGTATGGATAAAGCTAAAGTGGTGAGCACGCCTCTTGCTACACACTTTAAGCTTAGTAAGAAACAATGTCCTATAGATGAGGAAGACAGAAAAGTTATGAAAAGTGTTCCTTATACTTCGGCTGTTGGTTGTTTAATGTATGCAATGATTTGTACAAGGCCAGATATAGCTCATGCAGTTGGAGTAGTTAGCAGATTTACTTCTAATCCTAGAATAGAACATTGGAATGCAGTGAAGTGGATTCTAAGGTATCTTCGAGGCACTTCTAGTTTGAAACTTTTATTTGGGAGTGATAAGCCTATTCTTGTGAGATATACAGATTCTGATATGGCAGGAGATATTGATAATAGAAGATCTACTTCAGGCTACTTGATTAAGTTTTCAAGGGGAGCTGTGGCATGGCAATCAAGATTACAAAAATGTATTGCTTTATCTACAACGGAAGCAGAATTTATTGCAGCAACGGAAGCATGTAAAGAATTGCTTTGGATGAAGGAATTCATAAAAGAACTTGGTTTCGTGCAAGAAAAGTATGTGTTATTTTGTGATAGTCAAAGTGTTATACGTCTTGCTAAGAACTCTATTTTTCATCAAAGATCAAAGCATATTGATGTAAGGTATCATTGGATACGAGATATCATAGAAACCAAAGAGGTTGCACTTGAAAAAATACATATTGAGGATAATGGTTCTGATATGATGACAAAGGCTCTATAGCGAGAAAAGTTTGAGTTTTGTTGGCATGAGGCCAGTTTGAATTGTGCTTGAAAAATAGACATATAGAATCTCCCTCATTTGGGCTGGAGGGGAAGAATTGTTGGGTTGGTCCAGCCCATATTCGGGGACTTATTATTGGATCCAATTAGGGTAATGTGGCCCTAAGGTTTAAAAAGAAAAATATAGGGTTTTTCTTTAGAGAAGAGGTGAGTGGCCGACAAAAAGAAAAGAGAGAGAGAAAAGAAAAGAGCAGAATTTCGCAGGAATTAGAGGCCCTATGCAGCAGTTGATCAAACATCTGATCAAGGTTGATCCGTGGTCCGATTGAGCTGATTTTTTGTCAGCAAGTTCAGGATTGGGTGTTCTTCATTGTGAACGGTTGGATCGTCGTTTGGAGCTCTTGAAGTCAACAGATCTTGGTCGAAAATCTGGGTGATATTTCTCTAACTTTTCTTGGTTAAGTTGTTGTTTACAACTTGTTCTTCACTATTCATTGGTGATTCTATTATTGTTGAATCAGTAAATCTTAGTCCTGTTGCTATTGTTAAGGACTTGATTGGGTTGTAACCTAATGATTTATATAGTGAAAATTTGGGTGGACTCCGTGATCGGTCCCATGGTTTTTTATCCTTCACATTGGAGGGGTTTTTTCACGTAGAAATTCTTTTGTGTTGAGTGTGATATTTGCTTATTCTACTTGTGATTCAAATACATCGTTGGTGTTTTAGTATTTACTCACAGGTTCAATCAAAGTGGAAAACGTTATACGTCGTTTTTCCCATCAATATTATGTATGATTGAACTACAAACTCAGCTTTATGGGTACAATTATGCATCTCAAGTCCTTTGATTTTTATTTTTATTTATTGGGTATCTTATCAATAAACTGGTTAGCAACAACAGGCACAAAAAGTGGTGACGCGAAAGAGATTTGAAAACATTATTGCATGCCAACAGTAAGGCCTTCAAACTAATTGCCGTCGATATTAAGCCTTCAAAACCTCATCAAATTGGGGGCTTGCTTTTGCCCTCTCAATTGTGGACTAGAATCATAATTTGGACGCTGCGTCATTTGCTGGCTCATGCGATAGGTGTCACTTCTGCTCTTGTCAATAATATCGCATTTACCTTGCCACATATATCCAATTGAATCACACGCACGCTAGACCGCAAAGTAAATGGGAAATAGCGACGAACACATTTTCTTCCGTCTACGTTTTGACCATTAAGAACAATAGCAAGACTAACAAAGGTTGAAATTGGAAGCACGCTGACCGTATCCACTTGCCAGCAATAAGTGAAAATTAGTCAGAAAATGTCTTGCTTTAATCGACTTGCCGATATGGTACACGAAAGGAACTATTGAGATGCAATTCACAAGAAAATTTACTGTGCAAGCACACCTGTCAAAGTATACTTGCTTGGAAATTATGCATAAAGAGAACACTCAAACACCCTATGACAGATGTCCAAAGATGTCCCTCAGACAGCACTGACACCTGAGAGTTAGAGAACCAGGAGTATTAAAAAAGGTCAAAACGTTCACACCCACGCACGCCATTTCCAGCAGGCGACAAGCAAGAATCTTTGACTGGTATATTTTCTTTTCTTTTTTCTACCCCGCCATGGTGTCAGATCATGGACAAGGGATTATTGGGCTTAACTTTTATGTGAATGAATTAACTAAAAGAGTCACACCTGAAAAGGTCCTACGGATGGTTGGTGATAAAAGGCGTAGTGCCCAGCCGGAAGAAATCTGTGGCCTTGCATGTCATACATATGAATGCATCAACAGTGGATAAATTATTCATATCAACCAGAGTGACTAAAAAGCGTATGGTCTTAAATCATGGTAAAAAGGGCAAGGGTCAAATTACTACACGTCGGAGACAAAAGTTCATAATCTTCCTTTCATTTCGTTTTGAAATTAAAGATATTATTACAACTTCTCGTAGTCAATGATCTTGTTTTTACCCGCAAACGCACACGCCCGCACGCTTTTTCCACACAAAAAGCGACAGATAAGAATCTTTGATTGGCATATTTATTTTTCCACTTTCTACTCTGCCATATTGTCAGATGATGGATATGCCCCAGGTTTTGCAGGAGGCACGAAACCGGGTCTGCTTCTATATAACATCCAATCATCTCACCCAAACGAACGGAAACGGAATACAATATAAAACGAAATATATGCATGGAACTGCAGCTGGTCGTTTCCTCACCGCCTTCTACGGAAAATTTTATGTTATCAAAGCAATTCACTAATCAATCTATCCATTACCAAAAGTTAGCACTTACGTCACGCCAAACTTGATAGGTTATGTGTACAACTGAACTCATGGAGCTTTTATATAGATTAAGAATATGACTTATCACTTTGCCACCGAAGAGGGATGTTGTTTTTAGGTCAAAGTTTGGTGCTGAATGGGTTTGAAATGACGAAATAGTGGCAGTCCGTTTAGTCAAATTAGAGTAATAAGGTTCATATTGTCTACTCAATGACATTTGAGTTTTACTTTATAGATATTTTGCTTTTACAAAATGAGCTCCTACTCAAAGCTTCAATGGACAGATTTTGAAATATTTTGTGAGTTTTATGGACGTATGAGAAAACCTTAAGTTCATCAATATTGTTATCTAACTTAAAAGTAATTAGCAGTTCATCAGGTACCAAAACAATTAACAAAGCTAGTAAGAGAGAAACAGATTCCAGGACAGTTTAACTAATGCTGATCACACTTCGTTTATTTTTAGATAAGCAAACCGCTACTTTTGCCGGAACAAACAGATACAGAAACGGAACGCTAGGGACACACTTCTGCGACTTCTCCCCAAATCGGAAAGAGAACGACACAGCATAAAAACCCACCAGAAAAAAAGGGCCACAGGAGGCCCTTTTTTTTTTTTTTATCAAATCTACCCAATAAGTACTCCGAAAAGCCGAACAGACCCAATCACGAAGAATCTTTCACCCGTTCCTCCGTTGCAGATGTACTCATCAACTTCGATGTTCTTTTTTGCTGTCAAGTTCTTCGAAACAACAAATTTTCCCCATCCTCCCACCAAGTAATATTTATTACCTCTTCGAAGAAAAGCCATCGGCACCCGATTAAAATCAGGGTCATAGAAAGTGAGGTCCTTTCTAAAAGTCCCTTCATTTTCATTTGGAAGACGAGCAAAAGCTTCGGGACAGATGGTGAGAGCAGATGCCTTCGCTACGTAGAGTCTAGAACGCTCTCCAATGTCAGTTTTTGTTAACTTCTTTTTCAGTACCTTTCTACGCTGAAGGTTGTTGCGCGAGTGCCTCTGAAATGTCATTCTGTTCTCAGGTTCACTAGTTGCATGTCCTGGAATTCTGTCTATGTTCCAAAATTTGCTTTCCGCCGATCCTGAAATTATCAAAATCAGAAGAAAGGGAACAAAATGACAAAGGAATTAGTGAATTGCTTCTGCACAACATTCTAATCTTTAACGTTACAAGCAACACTTAATTCCTGAACATCTATGAAAAATAGCAAGTTAAACTACCGAGCCCGAACTCCAGGAGCTCAAAATCTTGGCTGGCAATCATATAGCCGGACTGTGTCGATGTCAAGGGACAACGCGGCGTTCCCCCTTCCTTAACTCTCTCGCCCACGACAACCCCCACTTTCGGTGTAAACGTTGTCCAGTTGCTCCCGTACTTGGCCGATCCGGGAGCGACAACGAGGAGGGCGAGAACGAGGGGAGTAAAGGTGAGAGTATACGGCTTGCGGGTGATACTATCGGCCACTTTTGCATAGCTGAGGTACCACGGGGGGAATCCGAACGCCCAAGACCCGAGATCCATGAGGAGCTCCAGGAGCTCAAAATCCTCACCGGCGATCATGTACCGAGACCTCGTCGATCTCGACGCATTCCATTCTCTCCACACTCAACGCTGTCGCCCATGACCACACCCAATTTCGGCATTTACATTGTTCGCTGGCTTCAGCACTTGGCCGATCTCGAAAATGGTACCGAGCAGGGCGAGGAGGAGGAAAATAAAGAGTAAAGGGTGGGTTGATGATACATGGTTTACTCTTTCATGCTGAGTGGTCGATGGGGCCCAATTCCCCATCAATTACTCCAAGCTCCGTTAGTTCGGACACTGTTTGTACCCTGTAAATTATTCCCTACCAAACCAACATGGAGATAACCTCTAATATTCTAAGATTTGAAGCTCCGCCAATTATGGGGAAATTATATCTCTTTAAAGGCTGGTTGATCTCATGAGATATGCACAGGTTATAAATTTTCCATTAGTACATTATATATGAAAAAAATGGAATAAAAAGATTTAAATTATATGAAAGAAAAAATGAACTTACTTTGAGAGGGGGATATAAGGTACCAAATACTTCACTCTGAGAAGGCCAAGCTGCTTATTAACTTCGAAGGCCTAGCTTAAATAGCGGGTCTAAGAACAAAATTCCAAAGAAGAGCCATAAGTTTTATGCGCTTTCGCTTTCAAGCCATTTCTAAGTTTTCGGCGCTTTCGCTTTCCAGCGATTTCTATTTATCCAGCCTTCTTTTGGATGGAGCCACGTGCCATTTCTTACTCTAGCAGACCATCTCTTACCATCTACTAGATGAATATGAATACCACCTCTCCTTGGAGAGATGCTTGAATACTACCTGAATTTGAAATTACACCTCTTGACTTCTCGCCGTAACGCGGTTTATTGCGTTCGCGAACGTTCTGTAAAGCAGCTGAGTGCCTTTGATGTACGCCATGTGGGACCTCGGTAACAGTTGAGGGCCAAATCTGCGAGACGAATTTTTGCTTGCTTTTACGCTTTTCTATGAAATTTAACAACTAAAAAAATGGGACAAAAAGATCAAATTTTCTGAAATAACTAAAGAAAGAAATACAATAAACTTAATAAACTTACAAATACGGTCGAATACTATTTCAATGTATAAAAAAGGAAAAACTTCTCAAGAGTGAAGATGGAAGGAACTTGGTATATTTATAAGGGACATATAAGTTAAAAGGGACTTGTTGGATTTTCCAAGGTTGGAAAATCCAAGCTTCTTCTTACTGTTGTTCGATCGTTGCTATCTTCGGAATAGCTTTTTTTTGTCCAGAACCAAATAGAACATAAAACATTTATCCGTCCACCAATCCCCTTTTTTGTCATGCACGAAACAGAACACAAACCCTTTCTTGGTTCACTTGAATCAGAAAAGTGTTTATGTCCTGAACCAACTAGGACAGAAGATTTGGAAAGGCTTTGCTTTTGTTTGAAGACAATCGTTGGAAGCTCGAATTAATGGCAGTGGCTAATGCGAGTTGGACCCCAACTGCCTCTTAATTCAAGCTTCTGAGTGCCTTTGGAGTAAGCAATGCGGGTTCTCAACCGTAAAATTGCAGGACCAAATCTGCTTGAACGGCATAGATTATGCCCTCTCTTCTTCCAACCTGGTAGCCTGTGCCAATGTCTTCGCCGTTGGATCTACAAACAGGACGGAGTCGTGGATGACTCGGTTTGAAAACATAGCACATGCTTTATTTACCCTTTTGTTTTCTGCTTTTGGAGTGCATCCATTAATAAAGCCCTGGGCAGCCATGACACCAATTGCAGAGCCCACTTAACAGCACGTGGTTGAGAACCAGTCAAACCGGTGACCTAAGGTGACTATACAATACTGTGGCATGCCAATTGTAAGCTCTTCAACCTAATTGCCTCTAGATATTAGATTTTTCCTACCTCATTTGATTGATGGTCTATTTTCATATCATACTAATTGTGGACTAAGATCTACTTTTGCGTCATTTGCCGGTTGATATTGTAGGCATCATTCTTGATTACTCTTAGATGTATAGGCTCAATGATGCTTTGTTTGTCATATAAATCAAATGATATCATAAGCACCTTAATGTTTGCGAGAAATATTGACAAGTACATTTTCTTTAGTCTACCATTTGAGATTACTAAGGGTAATTAGTAATAAGATATTAACACAAGTTAGAATTTGAAAGCTTATTGGCAATAAATTGGGTATTATTTACAAGTAATACCTAAAACTTTTGTGAAAATGTCTTTCTTAAATCCAATAGCAAAGAAGGTACACAAAAAGAAACTCTTAAGTCCTTGTTTATTTAAACACACATAAACCAAAGCAATAGCTTAATGGCGTACTAACACAAAGTTTTTTCAACAACAAGGTGAAATTGATGTTCTCTCTTAATTTAACATTAAACTTAATTAGATTAACACAAAATAAATATGTTGTGAGTATAAATGTTATTACTTGAATTATTCCATTTTCTTCTATTGTGTAGCTAAAGGATTATGCTATTTTATGTAGTTAAGAGACATTTTAAACATTTTTCATCAAAATTGAACAACTAAAAAAATATGTCAATTAAAAAATTAATTTTTTTTGCTAAGATAATTTGGTGTATCTATGCTATTCTTTTAAAGAGGCCAACTTACTTTTTCTTAAATAAAAATATTTATTTTGATGGAAGTTAATATTAATTTTTGTGCTTTTACAAAATGGCTTACTATAAAATTCTTCAACACTTTGATAAGCACTCAATCGTTAATCTTTGTTCTATTATCATGCTCGTTGAAAAGACTTTGATAAAAACAAACTAGCATTTTTAATTATATTGTAACTTTTTTACACATTTATGATTTGTGTTAAAAAAAAGTCATTATCAGATAATTAATTATGTCACTTATCCAATCAAGAAGTGGATCAGTGATTTGACGGAGATAGTCGTGAACTCGGCCAACTTGCATCATTTTCCGAATCCGAGATCATTTTCTCGTCCAAACACAAGGCCCTTTTGCGTGAATAAACTACCTATGGGTTCTGCCTAGAGGATCATGAAATACTTGGGCTGAGATTTGGGATTTGATGGGATAGTAAGTGACATACCACGAGCCTTATCTGCGTAGACGCAGGACATTTCTTCATTTTAATCTTTTTTCTTTTGTTGACACTTCTTTCAAAAGACACTATTTGTTTATATGAAAAGTAAAAATTGCTATTATACAATATCCTTTAGAGATTGTACAAGAATTGAGTTAATTGGATAATTAAAAGCAATTTTTAATATTTCAAATTACATTCATTTTGATCAAGTCTTTTAAAACCAGATTATGAATTGGAAACCTCTAAAGTTAGTTAGTTAGTTAGTCAGTAATCACGTTTGATTTTTATGGACTCTATTTTATGTGTTCCACTCTTATTTGTATAAAATTAGAGAATTATTTCGTTGTAACTAATAAAATACATGTCTACCAAATTCATTATTTTCTTTTTGGCTGCAGAACATGCCTCGTACAATGATTCTTCAATGTCAGACCATCAAAATAGCTAGACTAAATTGATTGGCAAGTTGAGTTTTCCTTGTTGTTTTAGACCGTAGATAAGGAAATTGTTGATCTTTTTGTTTTCCTGTGATACATTACAGAGTAAAAAGGTACTTGCATTTAATGGCCATTTTTTGAAGCTCTTGTAAGGAACTAATACTCAGATAGTCATAAATATGAAGAAGTGAAAAGATTCCAGAAGACGGCTCACCAGTTACAGGGATTTGAAGCACAACACACTTGCGTCTATTTTGGGGTGCTTCAACTTGTGTCTTTATCTTTGTCATTTACAAGATATAGATTGATTGATTTGTTAAGAGTTTGACTACATTAACCTTCACTCACACCTTCACTTGCTACTGTTCATCTCTAGTCGCAGTATGCTTCATGCTACCTACACGGGCCACCAAGTTCCTTTCGTGCACAAACTCGCATTGTTGAACTTGGATTTCCCCATTTAGTCGGTCCGCTACTGAGTTGTTGGTTTGAAATCCATTATTTGACATGTTAGCTAGGTCTTGTTATTGATACATAACAGGCCGATTTTTATCCTATTGGGGTCCATTTATCAGCCCAATGCAGCATGACTCGTGAGTTGAACTTTCATCAAATAATGACAACGGATGATTTATCTACGTTGCAACATGATCATTACTTTTCGTATAAAGAATCGATAGAAGTGATAATTTGATAACATGTGAAACCCAAGTATAAGATTATGCCTTTTGAAAATTCATCTACCTTCTTGATGAAGCTAAAAACAAGAAGTAAAAAAGATAAGAGTTAATTTTGAAGAACTTCTTTTATTGGTGCAAGAATTTGTAGATATCTTGTGATTTTTATTTTTTTTTGGAAATGATCATGAAGTGAGATCGTGAACTACAACTTCAACTCATTAATTTTCATCAAACAAAGTTACTTAATTTTTTTTTCTACAGAACAAATTATTTAACCACCGGAAACATTTCGTCCTATATATACTAGGATGACTTGGTACCTTTCACAAAATATAGGCAGCCACGGTCTTATGCTTGAGTCAGTAAGTTCAACGATTTTTTTTTTTTTTGACATATGCAAACAAAATTCCTTTAAAAGGAAGGGGCGAAGGGGTTCCAAAAATATTTGTAGCTATTAGAAGTCCATTTATTTATTTATTTATTGTTTTAGTTAGCCATTCCATTCTTAAGTCTATTTGATTAGTAATTATAACATTAAATTATATGTAATTCTATGATTTTAATTAAAGGTACTGGCATCAAGCATTTAAAGATGTGAGATTGATTCATGAGAACTTTTTAAGAAAAGTTAGAGAGTACCACTCAAGAACATGTGATTGAAAATATCATTTTGAAAAGAAAGACCTCAGTATATCATATAAATGTCCATTTTAACTTGTTTAGAAATTGGAAATACCATAGAACATTGCTTTGAATTTTTTTGCTTAGGAATCTGGATGTCCATGAGCACTGTAACAGGGCACAATCACTGATAAACTTGCCTCATTCCAACACCCCCATAGCAAGGCTTGCAAATGGAAGGGAATTTGAAACTACTACCAGCTTTGGTCATAAGAGTTGATTATGCATTATCAACAAGTCCAAATTGTAGAATCATTTGAAGTGTCAGATGATTTTTTTACCCAATCAATGCACCAAAAAGTTTCATCAAACCAATCTTTAAGGACAATTCTCTTGTTCAAATATTGTGCACATGAATCCGCTGATGAGGTTTCCTTATTTTACATATATTTTTGTTCTTAAGAAAAGAGGTTTTATTCCAGAATTTATGTTGATTCTCACTCTTTAAGACGGTATCAACGCAGGTTCAATTCTAGCCTCTGTTTTTTTTTTTTTTTTTCGCTTCTGCATAAAAGTTCATTCATCACATTTTTTCACACCTCCCTATATGAAAAGTCGTGTTTTTTGAATTTTTTTGAGCTATCTTGCATTGGTGGTTCTTATCTTGGTTTCTTTGGGTTTTCTTCACGAACACTTGGTGTGCCTTCGTGCAAAGTCCTGTGTTTCTTTCACAACAAATGTGTTTTGTTGTCTTGTGGTTCCAATTTGTTCTCAATACTGCTTGGTTCCATTTTTTCTCTGGTGCTTTCTGTTGGCCATCAATTGGCACTTCGGTGGTTGGTCAACGTTTCTGGGTTATTTTGCGCCATCTTCTTGTAGTGTATTTCTCTCCTTTGGTTCTGTGTGGGAGAGCACACGGATTTTTTTTTGGCAACACAGTTTTGTTCTTTTTGCCGCGTAGGAAGCAGGAAATTTCTTGCAATCTTCTGGTATTTCTCTACTTTGGACTTTTTTGTTCGTGTGCTGCAATTTTTATTTTCTCTCCATGGCTGGTGGAAAACAAAAGAAGAACACTCGGAACCGTTCTCCTTCACCACCTACCAATCCTTCTGCCCTTATTATGGGTTCAACGACTAAGCATGACCCCCTTTATATGAGTGCCAATGAACCTCCTGGTGCTTTGCTTGTTCCTGAAAAATTGCTTGGTGCTGAAAATTTTACTTGTTGGTCTCGGGACATACGCATTGCATTGCTTGGGAAGAATAAACTTACAATTGTTTACAGAACTATACCAGCACTGCCTCTTGATTCTCCCCTACAGCCTCATTAGGAGAGGTGTAATGCCCTCGTTCTCTCTTGGCTTCTCACATCCTTATGCCAAACTTATATCGTCGGTTCACCTATGTTACAACAACTGGTGATGTTTGGTAAAAACTTACATCTAAGTTTGATAAGATAGGGAGTAAGGAGATTATCTCTGTTAAAAGGGACATCAGTTTATGTGTTCAATTAGATGAAAGTATCGATGAGTATGTCAATCATCGTGAAAAATTGTAGGATCAATTACATAGTTATGTTGCCATTTGTCATCCTGACTTGGTGAAGCTTGACTCTTTTCGTGAGTATGAAGAATAAGACCAAGTGGTTGAATTTCTTCTTGGCCTCAATGCCTCATATTTAGCTATTTTTTCTCATATTTCTAACTTACAGCTACTTCCATCTCTTGAGGACACAATTACCATGGTTCGGGAGGAGGAAGCCACTAGGAAACTTGCTGGTAATTTTCAAAAGGCTGAAGCCCTTGCTTTTTCTTTCAAGTCAGGGTTAACCATAACCCTAATGCATACAAGAAACACCTTATCACATGCCTTGGAAGACACCACACTCATTGATATCATTGGCCAGTCAACTGCTGCAACAATTATAGCTCCTAAAAATGCACAAAAAAATCATGTCCGTAGCTTTTGCAAGAAACCTGGGCATAAGAAAGATGATTGTTTTCAACTTGTAAAGTGATTGCATTGTGGACAACATGGGTATAAATCAAAGAAGTGCTACAAGATTGTTGGGTACCCATTGAAAAGCAAAGGGAAGGAGGAAAATACATCTATGATTGCCTATGTTGCTGGTTCTAATGAGACATCTTCACATGTGCCCTTTAGCTTCACTAAGGAGCAACTTGAGCAGATTGTGACCCTTATCAACAACAATGTCATTGTCAGTGCTAGTGCCAACGTGGTAGGTATACCATCTACACCTTCCTCAGTTTAGATTTTAGATATAGGTGCTAGTGATCACATTACTGGTGACTTTAATTGTCTAATGTCTCCTTGAACATGTGCTCATGAATGTAGGACAGTGCGCTTGCCTAACAATACCCATGTTCTCGTTTCCCATATTGGTTCTGTGACTTTACCTAATGGCATCTTCTTAAAAATTGTTTTATATTCTCCTGTGTTCACATCAAATCTCATTTCCACCTTTAAATTCACCATCGAAACCAATAGTATGATTTACCTCCACTCTCATTTTTGTGTGATACAGGACATCTTGACTGGGAAAGTGACGGGACAGGGTAGAATGAAGGATGGGCTATATTTCTTAGAGTCTAGTCATGAAGAAACTCACCATGATAATTCCATAGATAATGTCATACCTTTTGTTAATGTTGTAGTACCTTTTCATTCAAACAATTCATGTAATAAACCTTTTATTTTCATGGATTGTAATATTTTGCATCAAAGATTGGGACATCCATCATCTTTTGTTATGCGATTTATTTCTAATTTTTCTAAAGATGTTACTTTAGATAACATTAAAAGTTACCATGTTTGTCCATTAGCAAAGCAAACCCGCTCATCTTTCCCTACTAGAATTACCTCTACTCAAAAAAATTTTGAACTAATCCATATCGACATTTAGGGTCTTTACAAAGTTCCTACATATTCAGGAGCTCATTATTTTCTTACCATTGTAGATGATTTTTCACACAGCACTTGGACATTCCTTATGAAAGCCAAAACCTTAAGACGTTAGGTGGAGAATTCTCATCACTTATAAGACCACAAGCTCATCTTCTCACTTCCAATGTAGGACAACACCCACCTTTAACACTACTTGAGCTAACAAGTCCAGAGCCCTACTGGTTGTGGTAGTTTGGATCTCCTCATTACAATTTTACCCTTTTAAGTGTCTACGAAGAAAGATTCGTAGCACCTAATATTTGCATTCATCTCATGTCTCCCTCTCCGAGGTTCTCAATTCTTTTATTCTAGCTTGAGTTGCAATTTTTATGTCGGATTTAAAGACTAAAAATGTTGATTGCAGCAATGGAACAGTGAAAATAGAAAGAAAATGTTGTTAATTGTTTGATTTGAGGATCATAGGATCGAAGAAGATGCAAATCTAACCATGGCATATCTGGAAAGTGCGGATTTGAGTTCTTAGCCTCATGAGGTGTGGAAAAAGAAGTTGACAGAAATTGAATGGCACGAAGTTCTAGAGTCTGCGCAAGTCACTCATCCGGTCACAGTTTGTTCATCCTTCCAATTAAAGAGAGTAAAGTTTTTGAAAGTGGTCTGCTTTTCGATGACTGAAACTTAGTCCCTGGACCAACTTTTTTTAAAGAAATTTATCATTTTTTTTCTTCATAAATACTTGAAAATTTGATGTCCAATCTTTGAAAAAATAAAGAAAATTTGGGCTTAATGATGTAAATTATTTTGTCTTAAAAGGTCCTGGGAGACTAGGCCCCTCATTTAGAATGGTTGGGATATTTACCGCCAAATATGATATGTTAAATGGCTTCTCAATTTTTTTTTTCTTAAATAGCATAATATGCAGTAGGGCTTTTTATTACTTAATGTGTTTGTAATTTTGACTACTTGGGTTTTATTTTCTTCGAATTGGATAACGTTAGTTTCATCAACTTCATCAAAAGAGTCATGTCAAAAATGAAAATCTCATATTAAATGTGTATGATATTATTTGAGTTATTTGCTATGTATCCAAATTAGATCATAGTCTATAATATGTCGGAATCTCTAACAAATCACTAATTTTATGATTGGTATTTTCTGCCATGTTCATATATGGATGCCCTGGGTAACTAGCAACTAGCAGGGAACCAAGACAAAGTTTTCATAATTGATGCACCCAAATAGGAAAAGAAAAGAAAAGCATCTACTGATGGTGGGTTAATGTGTAATCATCCAGAATCCAGAATAAACTCACTTTTTCCATACCTATAGTTACAGGGATTATTACGGTTAAACCTCTATCAGGGGACCTCATCTTCCTCTACCTTAGCTATGGCGTTGTCTAAACTCTACATTTTAAATTAATCATGGTGGCAGACTAAGTGCACATGTGTGTAGAACAAGCACGGGATCCAACAAAGATAAAGAAAGAGAACGTGAGTAGGATGTTGATCAGTTCGAATTTCACTCAAGTGCGAGAGAACTCTAAGTAAGAAGGAACACAGTACCAAATCCTAGTGCGAGAGTTTTGCTCAGCTTTCATCACATTTGTTACATAAGAATGAGCCTAATCAATCCATCTAAATTACCAAACAGTAGTACTTAGGTCAAACTTGAAAGGTTATATGTACAATTGGACACATGTAGTTTTATATAGACTAAGAACATGGCTTATCCCTAAGCTACCAAAGGGGTAATGTTGTTTTTAGGTCAAAGTATGGTTTTGAATGGGTGTGAAATGATGAGAAATACTAGCAGCCTATTTAGTCAAATTAGAGTTATAAGGTTCATATTGTCTACCCAATGACATTATTGACATTTGAGTTTTACTATATAGATATTTTGGTTTTACACAGAATGAGCTCCTACTAAAAGCTTCAATGGGAAAATTTTGAAATGTTTTGTGAGTTTCATGGATGTATGAGACAACCTTAAGTTCATCATATACCCAAAAAATTAACAAAGCTAGTAAGAGAAACAAATACTTGGACAATAAAGCTAATGCTAATCACACTTTGTTTATTTTTAGATAAGCAAACTGCTAATGGAAAGAGATAGATACAGAAATGTAATGCTGGGAACACATTACAAATGACTTACTCACCAAAAATAACCATCACATGAGGGCTTTTTTTTTTGTTGTCAAATCTACCCAATAAGCACTCCAAAAAGCCGAACAGACCCAATCATGAAGAATCTTTCCTCCGTTCCTTCGTTGCAAATGTGCTCATCAACTTCGATGTTCTTTTCTGCTGTTAAGTTCCTCACAGCAACAAATTCTCCCCACCCTCCCTTCAAGCAAGATCTTTTTTCTCTTTGATGGAAAACCATTAGTAAGAAATTAAAATTAGGGTCATAGAAAGCAAGATCCTTTCTAAAAGTCCATCTACTTTCATTTGAAGGACCAGCAAAAGCTTCAGGATAAATGGTGGGAACAAATCCCTTGTGTACGTAGAGTCTAGACCATTCTTTAATGTCGGTTTTTCTTAACTTCTTCTCCAATACCTTTCAAAGCTGAAAATTCCTACACATGTGTCTCGAAAATTTCATTCTAGCCATGTTCCAAAATTTACTTTTAACATATCCTGTATGTTAGAAATTGAGATTTACTATCTAAATGGAAACTTAATTTGGCCAAAATTTTAGAGAAGATGAAGAACAGCGGAGGAGATGAACCCTAGGTTTGATTTCATTGATGAAAACTCTGATTTAATTAATTCTTTACAAAAGCTTTACAATATAAAGATACAATTGAAATCTAAATAAGGAATTACATCTAATTACAATCAATTACAAACAAATTTGGTAAGAATTGCCGAGAGTGGAAGATTCACGACGGCTAGGGTTTTGTAAGAGCGTCGGGGATGAACCGAGTCGTCTCGCGGGTGAGCTTGGGTCGTGGATCCAGGCATAGGTCACGATCGGGTGGTGACGGCTAACATGTGGATGATGTGGCGTGCGCGTGCTCGACACGCACCATAGAGGATGACGCGCTCTGCTGTGTTAACATGCCCTTACAAGCTGAAGAGGCAAAATGGACCTAAAGCTTGGAGCGAAAAGTGCAAAAGCGAGTTGATGAGAGACCTTTGGTGAAGATGTCAGCAAGTTGATCCACAATAGAGATGAATTGGAGGTAAAGTTGACCCCGAGCAAGACGTTCTAGAACAAAGTGAAAATCAATCTCAATATGTTTAGTGCGAGCATGGAAGACCGAATTGGCAGTCAGGTAGAGCTCTAAAAGGTTGTCGCACCATAGGGTCGGAGGTTGGGGGGGAAGAGCACGAAGATCCCAAGGAAGGTATTCAAGCCACATGAGTTCAGCAGTAGTGTCAGCAAGAAACTTATATTCGGCTTCAGTGTTGAAATGAGCAACAATGCATTGCTTGTAAGAACTCCAAGAGATAAGATTGCAACCAAGAAAAATGTATAAGCCACCTACGGAGCGACGATCATCACGGTCACCAGCCCACCCAACATCTGAGAAGGCATGAAAGGCAGTAGATAGGCTATGAGTCAAGAGGAGGCCAAGATGAGGAGTCACCGCTAGGTAGCACAGGATGTGCTTGACAGCTTGCCAATGAGCAGTAGTGGGGCGATGAAGAAACTGACAGGCGATGTTGACCGCATAAGTAATGTCTGAGCGAGTGAGAGTGAGATATTGGAAGGCACTAACAATACTGCGGTAGAGGCTTGAGTCTTCAAGAGGTTCACCACTCCAAACAGAGAGAGGTTCATCAGTGGTGCAAGGAGTCAAGACAGCTTTAGCATCAGCCATCTTAGCACGAACCAAAATGTCGTGAGTGAACTTGCCTTGGTGAAGAATAAAGCCATTCGAAGTAGGTTGAACCTCGATGCCAAGAAAGTAATGAAGAGGTCCAAGATCCTTGAATGCAAACTCAGTCTAGAGAATCTGAAGAAGGCGGGAGAAAGGAGCCTGAGGGGAGCCAGTGAGAATGATGTCGTCCATATACACAAGTAAAAAAATACTGTATTGAGGAGTGTGACAAGTGAACAATGATGTATCAGCAGCAGAGATGAGGAAACCAAGTGATGTCAGAAACATACTAAGGTGATGGTACTAGGCACAGGGAGCTTGTTTGAGCCCATAGAGAGAACGATGAAGACAACATACATGAGAAGGCTAAGCAAGATCCAGAAAATTAGGAGGTTAAACCATATAGACAACCTCATAAAGATAGCTATGAAGAAAGGCATTGGAAACATCAAGTTGGCGGATCGGCCATCCGTGAGAGTAGGCGAGAGAGATGATAGTACGAACAGTCATAGGTTTGGCAACTAGACTGAAGGTCTCAGTGAAGTCAATACCTTCCTGTTGGTGAAAACCCTTGGCCACCAGGCGAGCCTTATAGCGTTCAAGAGATCCATCAACCCGAAGCTTAATCTTGTAGACCCACTTGCAGCCAATAGGCGAGCACCATAGGGTAAAGGAACCAAAGACCAAGTAGCATTGCGAATCAAAGCAATGTACTCAACAGCCATAGCTTCATGCCAGTGAGAGTCTCGAACAGCCTGAGAGAAACAGGTGGGTTTAAGTAGGGGGAGGAAATGTTGGTAGCAAGGGCAAAGGTATGAGCACAGGTAATAGTGCAGCGGGCGATGGTACCATCCTAGATGCGGGTGACAGGCGGGGGGGGAAGGAAGGGGTGGAGTAGTTGCACTAGGGGACTCAGGACCAGTGGGGTCTGAGGAGGGAGAAGAGGGAGAGTATGTGGGTAAGGGAGTAGGGGAAGGGTTAAGAGGAGGGATGTGTAATGGGGGGGAGACGGCAGTTGGAGATGATGGGGAGAAGGAGAGAGTAGGTAAAGTGTGATAGGGAAAAATAACTTCATGAAAAATAACATCGGCAACAGTGAAGTATTTATAGGTAGTAGGGTAGTAGCAGTGATACCCACAGTAGCTAGGGAGATAGCCAAGAAAGATGCAAGCACGAGAGCGAGGAGCAAGCTTGTGTGGTGAGTAGGGCCATAAATAGGGAAAAACTGCACAACCAAACTCCCGTAAGTAGGAAAGATCGTAGGGGTGATGAAACATCACCTGCCAAGGAGAGCTATGCCCAAGAACAGAAGTCAGGAGATGGTTAATGAGGAAGATAGCCATCTCGAAAGTGAAGTCCCAAAAGTGAGTGGGAATAGTAGCCTGGGTAAGTAGAGCAAGACTAATCTTAACTATGTGGCAATGCTTGCGTTCAGCAATCCCATTTTGAAATGGGGCATATGGGCAAAAGAGTCATTGATGAACACCATGCTGTTGAAGGTAGGAGCGAAAAGCTGAAGAAAGGAACTTGGGAACGCCATCACACTGAATAGCTTGCAACTTGCACTGAAGTTGAGTCTCCATAAATTTATGAAAAGCTGTAAATATGTCAAGGAATTGAGAGCAAGAAAAGAAATGGTAAAAGCCAAGAGAAACGAGAGAAGTCATTAGTGAAACAAACGTAGTATTTATTGTCGTTCAAAGACACTACAGGAGATGGATCCCAAACATCAAAATGGACTAATTGCAGAGGTGCAGTGGACTTAGACTCAGAAGGGGGTGGGACTGGCGATGCGTCTTACTAAGAGCACATGCCGTACATAGGGAAAAAGAGGAGGACACAAAAGTAGTGTTAGTAGACTTCAAAAGACGGACAAGAACTTCAAAGGAAGGATGACTGAGGTGATGGTGCCATAACAAAAGAGGACTGGAGTGAACAGTAATGAGTGCATGAAGAGGAGACGAGGCACCAAGAAAGTAGACTCAATAGAGGCCACAATCAAGGGTGCCATGGAGGAGGATCTGCCCTATGAGACATGAAATAGCCTAAAAATGAAAGGTAAAAAATAAAAAATAACAATTATTATCATAGAAAAATTGAAAGACAGATAAAAGGTTCTTAGTAATTGAAGGGACAACTAAGACATTTTTAAGTTAAAAGGTAGGAGTGCGGAGATTACCTGTGTAAGTGATGAGAAGAGAAACGCCATCACCCACAGTGAGTTGTTAGGCACTAGAGTAGGGGGAGACACCAGAGAGAGCGGAAGTGGGATATGTGATGTGGTGAGAGGCACCAAAGTCAGGATGCCAAGAGGTTAGGTCGAGAGAGGAAGGAGGGGGGTTGGGGGGATAATAGTGGGACATAGGAAGAGGAAGGTTGGCATATTGGGCTTGAGGGGCATAGTAATAAAGGGTTGGGCCTGAGGGATAGGCATAGTGGGCTTAGGGTGAATAACATGAGCCTTGTCCAAGGTGAGAGGGTGGCATAAAAGTTGGGTTGAAACATTCGTGGCAGTTGGCAACATGGAGGCCTGACTTGTGGCATAAGTGGTAGTAAGGGTGACCACGACGAGATTCGCGATTGTTGGATCTATTGGGCCAATTCTGGGCCGGCGGGAGAGGGAAAAGACCATCTCCTACGTGTTAGCCCACGAATTGGCTTGCGGATAGCCTAGTAGCATAAAAGCCCGCGTGCTGAGACACAGACTAGGGTGCGATAGGGCCTGTGTACGGACTAGCGGGTTGGCCCGCGTATGAACCCACATGCTAGCCCATGTGGTTTTGCGTAGGCGGGCCTGGGTAAGGGGCCCTTGAATTGAACCCTACATGGGTTAAGTTAGAGAAGCCAAACCCTAACCTGCCCTGATGTGACTGGGGGAAGGCCGTGAAAGCGGCGGCAGAGGAGACAACAATGTGCTAACTTCGATCATGACGACCCTCGTGAGCAAGGATGAGCCTATGAAATGCTTCACGGCTGAGGGGGCCGGTGGCGGTTTCGACGATGGCCATAGAGGTGGCTAGGTCATCGAAATCGTCTCCCAGGCCCCTGAAAACTTGCGAGTGATACTCATCCTCTGATAATTTGCCGCCAATTGCACCAAGTTGATCCAGGAGATCTTTGATCTATGAGAGGAATTATGTAACCGAGCGAAAGCCCTTCGTGATCAACTGAAGTTCCATACGGATGGCGGTAAAGCGAGAAGAGGATTGCACGGTGTAGGTCCATTTCAAAAACGACCACGCTTCCACTGAAAAGGTCATGTCGGTGAGTTAGGCTATGACGGCGTTGGTCGACGTCACCATGAGCCAACTAAGGGTAGCTTAGTCATAGTTGAGCTAGGCGAAGTAGTCGAGATTCGGTTTAGAGGAGTCGTTGGATGCGATGAGGGTTTTGGGAGGAGCTTGTTCGGATCTGTCCAAAATCTAGATAAGATTCCAAGATAGAAGGAACGACATAAGGTGGTCCACCAGAGGACTTAGTTGGACCTGTCGAATCGATCAAAAGAAGTGGGGGAGGGGACCGCCAGTGAGGAATTAGGGTTACTGGGAAGGGTTAAGACAGAGGAGGAATGGGAATTATCAGAATTGGAAGCCATGGGGATCGGATTAGAGGCGTTGACCAGTGGCTCAAGTGATACCATGTTAGAAATTGAGATCTACTATCTAAACGGAAACCTAATTTGGCCAAAATTTCAAAGAAGACGAAGAATGGCGGAGGAGAGGAACCCTAGATTTGATTTCATTGATGAAAACTCCAATTCAATTAATTCTTTACAAAAGCTTTACAATATAAAGATACAATTGAAATCTAAATAAAGAATTACATCTAATTACAATCAATTACAAACAAATTTGGTAAGAATCGCTGAGAGTGGAAGATTCATGGCGGTTAGGGTTTCGCAGAAGCATCAGGGACAAACCGAGTCATCCCATGGGTGAGCTCGAGTCATGGATCCAGGCGCAGGTCATGATCAGGTGGCGGTGGCTGACGTGTGGATGATGTGGTGTGCGCATGCTTGACACATGCCATGGAGAATGACGCGCTTTGCTGTGTTAACACTATAATTATCAAGGCAGAGGAAACGAAACAAAATGATAGGAATCAATGAATTGCTTTTGCACAACTTTCTAATCTTTTAACATTACAAACAACAATTAATTCCTAAACATCGATGAAAAATATCCAGTTAAACTACCGAGCCTAAACTCTAGGAGCTCAAATCCTAGCCGGCAATCATATAGCCAGATTGTGTCGACATCAAGGGACGCCATTCCCACTTTCGACGTTAACATTGTCCAGGTTCTCCCGTACTTGGCTGATCCGGGGAACGACTACGACAAGGGCGAGAACGAAAGGAGTAAAGGTGAGGGATTCGGCCAGCGAGTGAAACTATTAGCCACTTTTGCATAGCTAAGGTACTACAAAGGGGCATCCGAAGGCCCAAGACCCGAGACCCATAAGGATCTCTAGGAGCTCAAAATCCTCGCCGGCGATCATCTACCAAAAACTTGTCCATCTCGATGTATTCCATTCCCTTAACCCTGTCGTCCATGAACACACCCAATTTTGGCATTGACATTGTTCAGTACTTGACTGATCTCGAGAATGGTACCCACCAGGGCGAGAAGGAGAAGAAATAAAGGATAAAAGTAAAGGCGAATTGATGATTAGATGGTTTACTCTCGGAGTTGGGTTGTCAAGGGAAAGATGGGGCACAATTCCCCATCAATTAGTCCAAGCTCCATTAGTTTGGAAACTGTTTGTACCCTATAAATTACCCTACCAAAGTCTTAAGGTATAAAAGTCTCGATAAGAATTCAATATAAAGTTTCAAATAATACAACAAACACTAGAAATGAAATGAATTCAATGAAAATTTTCTATTAATTATCATATATATAAAATAAAAATGGGATAAAAAGATTTAAGTTATATGAAAGAGAAAACAAACTTACTTCGGGGATATAAGGCTACCAAGGTACTTCACTCTAAGAAGGCCAAGCTTGATAAGTTAGAGAAACATGCTATCCTTAAACAGAAGAGGTCCAAAGAAGTCCAAGAAGTCGAACTGCATTTCTCTGTTCAAGGCGAATCTCCGATTTTAGATGGTCCCCCAATTGATCCAGAGCCTTCTCTTGCGGATGGTGCCCTGTAGGGAAACATGCTATTTAAGTAGAGGTCCAAGAATTCCAAGCGCTTTTAGCTATTCAAGGCGAATCTCCGATATTCCGACCCACTCAGCCATCAAATCTCCAGATTGAGATCTCTTTTAGATGGTCCCCTGACCCCCTATTGATCCGATCCAGTCTACCCAGCCTTACATGGACCGACAGATGCAGCCTTCTCACATGGACGGTGCCCTGTATTCCCTCCTGTACCCTATTTAATCCCGACCCAGCCTTCTCTCGCGGATGGTACCCACTTGTCCGGCCTTCTCTACCGGACACCCTATTGATCCAATCCAGCCTACCCAGCCTTACATGGACCGATAGATGCAGCCTTCTCACATGGACGGTGCCCTGTATTCATCCGACCCAGCCTTCTCTCGCGGATGGTACCACTTGTCCAGCCTTCTCTACTTCTATTCATGACGCGCTTCTGTTATTTACATGTCGTATCCTTCTCGCCGTGACGCGCTTTATTGCTTGACGCTCTTTATTGCGCTCGGTAATGATTTATAAAGCAGCTGAATGCCTTTGATGTACGCCATGTGAGACCTTGGTAAAAGTTACGGGCCAAATCTGCGAGACGAATTTTTGCTTGTTTTTATACTTTCTATGAAACTTAACAACCAAAGAAATAGGATAAAAAGATCAAATTATAGGAAATAACTAAAGAAAGAAATATAATAAATTTAACAAACTTACAAATAAGGTTGAATACTCTTTCGATGTATAAAAACTAAAAAAACATCTCAAGAGTGAAGATGGAAGGGACTTGTTCGATTTTCCAAGGTTGGAAAATCCAAGCTTGTTGTCACTGTTGTTTGAATGTCGTTATTTTCCAAATAACTCTTTTTGTCGGGAATCAAATAGAACATAAAACCTTTTTCCGTCCACCAAACAACATTTTTGTCCTGCCCGAAATACAACGGAAACCCTTTCTTGATTCACTTGGAACGGCTTTGCTTTTGCCCAAAAGACAATCGTCAAAAGCTTGAAATAAAAGGCAGTGGGGCCCCAACTCGCATTAGCTTGGACGTGGGGCCCCACTGCCTCTTAATTCAAGGTTCTGAGTGCCTTCGGTGTAAGCAATGTAGGATCTCAACCGTAAACTGAAGGGCCAAATCTGCTTGAATGGCATAGATTATGCTCTCTCTTCTTCCAACCTGGTAGCCTGTGTCAATGTCCTCGCCGTTGGATCTACAAACAGCACGGAGTCGTGGATGCGCGGTTTGAAAACATAGCACATGCTTTTCTTTACCCTCTTTTTTTTTTTTTTTTTTTCTATTTTTGGGGTGCATCCATTAATAAAGCCCTGGGCAGCTACGATACCAATTGGAGAGCCCACTTAACGACACATGGGTGAGAAGCAGTCAAACTGGTAACCTAAGGGGACTATACAATACTATTGCATGCCAATTATAAGCTCTTCAACCTAATTGCCTCTAGATATTAGATTTTTCCTACCTCATTTAATTGATGGTCTGTTTTCATATCATACTAATTGTGGACTAAGATCTAATTTTCTGTCATTTGCCGGTTGATATTGTAGGCATCATTCTTGATTACTCTTAGATGTGTAGGCCCAATGATGCTTTGTTTGTCATATAAATAAAAAGATATCATAAGTACCTTAAAGTTCGTGGAAAATAATAACAAGCACATTTTCTTCACCCTACCATTTGAGATTACTAAGGGTAATGAGATATTAACATAAGTTAGAATTTGAAACAACTTGGCAATAAATTGTGTATCATTTACAAGTAATGACTAAAATTTTTGTAAATATGTCCTACTTAAATCCAATAGCCAATATAGTACACAAAAAGAAACTCTTAAGTCCTTGTTTATTTAAACACACATAAACCAAGGCAGTAGCTTAATGACATATTAACACAAAGTTTTTCCAAAAATAAGATGAGATTGATGTTCTATCTTAATCTAACATTAAATTTAATTAGATTAACACAAAATAAATATGTTGTGAGTATAAATGTTATTACTTGCATTATTCCATTTTCTTCTATTGTATAACTAAAGGATTATGCTATTTTATGTAGTTAAGAGACATTTTTAACATTTTTCATCAAAATTGAATGACTAAAAAATATATAAATTAAAAAACTAATTTTTTTTGCTAAGATAATTTGGTTTCTCTATGCTATTCTTTTATAGAGGCCAACTTCCTTTTTCCTAAATAAAAAATATTTAATTTGATGAAAGTTAGTATTAGTTTTTGTGCTTTTGCAAAAAATGTGCTTACTATGAAATTCTTCAACACTTTGATGAGCACCCAATCGTTAATCTTTGTTCGATTATCATGCTCATTGAAAAGTCGTTGATAAAAACAAACTAGTATTTTTAATTATGTGGTAAATTTTTTACACATTTATGATTTGTGTTAAAAAAGTCATTATCAGATAATTAAGTCACTTATCCAATCAAGAAGTGGATAAGTGATTTGACGGAGAGAGTCGTGAACTCGGCCAACGTGCGTCATTTTCCGAATCCGAGATTATTTTCTCGTTCAAACGCAAGGCCTTTGCATGAACAAACTACCTATGAGTTCTGCCTAGAGGATTATGAAATACTTGAGCTGAGATTTGGGATTTGATGGGATAGTGAGTGACATAACACGAGCCTTATCTGCGTAGACACAGGACATTTCTTCATTTTAATATTTTTCTTTTGTTGACACTTCTTTCAAAAGCCACTATTTGTTTATATGAAAATAAAAAATTGCAATTATACAAGATCCCTTAGAAATTGTACAAGAAATGGTTAATTGGATAATTAAAAGTAATTTTTAATATCTTAGATTACTTTTTTTTTATCAAGTCTTTTAAAACCAGATCATGAATTGGAAACCTCTAGAGTTAGTTAGTTAGTCAGTAATCATGTTTGCTTTTTATGGACTCTATTTTATGTGTTCCACTCTTTTTTCTATAAAATTAGAGAATGATTTCAATGTAACTAATAAAATACATGTCTACCAAATTCATTATTTTCTTTTTGGCTGCAGAACATGCCTCGTACAATGATTCTTCAATGACAAACCATCAGGATAGCTAGATTAAATTGATTGGCATGTTGAGTTTTCCAAGTGGTTTTAGACCATGGACAAGGAGATTGTTGATCTTTTTGTTTTCCCGTGATACATAAAAGAATAAAAAGGTACTTGCATTTAATGGCCACTTTTTAAAGCCTTTGCAAGGAACTAATCCTCCAATAGTCATAAATATGAAGAAGTGGTAAGATTTTGGAGGACAGCTCAGCAGTTACGGGGATTGAAGCACAACGCAGTTGTGTGTATTCTAGAGTGTTTCAACTTGTGTCTTTATCTTTCTCATTTATCATATAAATTCAAGAAGAGTCCATCGAAGAGCATATTTTTCAACTTCTGATTTGAAAATTTAAATTATTAATGAAGCAATTGTTTTCAACAAGGAAAACACAACATGATGTATCAGAACAATGAGGAATTTCGCACTTTACAAGTTGAAAGAAATCAATGAACTACAAGGTTTTAGGCAATATATTATGAAGCTTACAATTTGTTTCAAGTAGTTTAATACCTTAGCTTCATAGAGCCTTCATGTTTTTGTCTACCTTTGGCTAGATCAGATGTCAACTTGTGCTTGGATGTCATATTGTGTGGTGGCCTCTAAATTCATTTCATTCGTCATATTTCTTTTTCACATGACAATAATTCATATCTTTCTAATTTAGATTGTAATACCATTCTTGATTCATTTTACTTAAGAGCCTACTTTCATATGAGCTAAAAATAATAATAGTTATTGTAATACTATTCTTAAGTCAATGAGATTAAAATATAACCTTATAAGATATTTATTAAAAATGAATATGTCTCTAAAGTTGAATGGTAGTAGAATAACTATCACATTCTCTCTCTTATTTAATTTAGACTGTAATAACATCCTTAATTCATTTTACTTACCACCTACTTTCATATGAGCTACAAATAATAATAGTTAATAAGATCAAAATATTAAGTCAATATTTTGATAGTTGTTCTACCACTATTTTATGTGTTCAATGAGATCAAAATATAACCTTATAAGATACTTATTAATAATGAATGTCTCTAAAGTCAAATAGTGGTAAAACAACTATCACATTCTCCCCCTTATTTTTTTTATTCTTCATATACCTTTCATATTTAACAGTACATGTACATGAGATCAAACTACTTTCCCGTGGACTTCATTTTTCACTTGCAACCGTCGCAATGACAAGCCTCTGTAACCTCATTTCCTTTCTAAGCCTTCAAAAAAGATGATTTTGATCAATAATCTAAAATTAGATTTACAAATTATAGATTGATGGATTTGTAAAGCGTTTGACTACAATAACCTTCACGCACATCTTCTCTTCCTACTATTCATCTCCAGTCTCAATTTGCTTCATGCTGTCTGTCTACACGGGCCACCAAGTTCCTTTCATGCGCAAACTCGATTTTTGGACTTGGATTTCCCCATGTAGTCGGTCCACTTTGAGTTGTCTGCTTGAAACCCATTATTTGACATGTTAGCTAAGTCTTGTTATTGATCCATATTAGGCCCACTTTTATCCTATTGGGAACCATTTATCGGCCCAATACAACATGAGCCCTGAGTTCAAGTTAATTCAAATAACGACAACAGATGAGTTATCTATATTGCAACATGATCATTATTTTTCATATAAAGAATCGATAGAAGTGATAATTTGATAACATGTAAAACCCAATTATAAAATTATGGCTTTTGGAAATTCATCTACCTTCTTGATAAGACTAAAAACAAGAAGTAATAAAAATAGAATTAGTACTAAAAAACTTCTTTTATTGTTGCAGGAATTTGTAGATATCTTTTGTGATTTCTATTTTTTGTGAAAATGATCATGAAGCAAGATCGTGGACTACAACTTCGGGTCATTAATTTCATCAAACAAAGTTGATTTTTTTATTCTAGAAAACATATTATTTAACCACCAAAGACATTTTGTCCTGTATATGCTAGGATGACTTGGTACCCTTTCCTCAATACATAGTCAACCATGGCCTTATGCTTGAGTCACCAAATTCAATGTTTTTTTTTTTGACACATGCAAACAAAATTTCTTAATAAAAAGGGGGGACCAAAATATCTGTAATTGCTAGAAGTCCATATATATATATATATAGTGATTGGAAATATCATCTTGAAAAGAAAGACTTTAGTATATTAAATTAATATGTCCATTTTAGCTTTAGTTAGAACTTGGAAATACTATAAAATATTGAATTGAATTTTTTTGCTTTGGAACCCGGATATCCATGAGCACTGTAACAGGGAACAATAACTGATAAACCTACCTCATTCGAACACTCCCCCGGAGCAAGGCTTGCAAATGGAAGAGAATTTGAAATTGCTACTGGCTTTCGTCACAAGAGTTGATTATGCATTATTGACAAGTCCAAATTGTAGAATCATCTGAATTATTAGATGATTTTATCCAATCAAGGCTCTAAAAAGTTTCACCAAACTAATCTTGAAGGAGAATTCTCCTTTTCCTCTCTAGTGCTCGTGAATATGGTGATCAATTTTCCTTATCTTACGTTCATAGCATGATCAACCCCTTTCAAACCTTTTTCGACTCAACAATTATGACCTCTTGTAAGGAATTGGATGGTCCAACGACTGAGTTTGGGTCATCAAAAACCATACCACTTTTAGATATATTACTCACATTTTTATTACATAAAAAGATAAAAAGGATGATAGAAGGGGAGGAATTTGAAAAATATATAATCAAGTTAACATATCTCTTAAAAGAAAATAGTACTAAGCATGTCATCTACATTTAAGAATTTTTTTGAAAAATTCAATTACTTGTTTATAGGCTATATTACTTTAATTATGAGTTACACAATGAATATTGATAACTTTGGTTAGGCAATCCGATTAATGATCTATGCTTGCAAGCATAGTGATCTTAATGATTATATGATATGTATTCCTAAGAAGAAAATTACTTTGAAGTACTATAGAAAGAACCTAAAGTAATATTCTTTTTTTAGTGTAATGATCAACTATAATCCAAAAAAAATGCGGCATAATTGAAAAAAACAAAGATAATAATAATCCGTTTAAAATACATCACACCAAAATGAATGAAAATGGAATGCAATACAAATGAGATATATACACGTTGCATTGAGTTAATGTGATTGATATTGAAATTAATGATATCATTATTTTATTAGTAATGAAAGATCACGTTTTTTACTCCTACAAGCATTTAGTGTTAAATACATTGAATCATCGAGTTAATCATTGTTAATTTTTATTGATTCTATTTTGTATCTTTGGCTCTTATGAAAATTAGAATACGATTTTTTCAGCTAGCAAAGTTGTCCACACGTTTATCTGGTAAAGGTACAGATAGAATACAAAACCCTATGTACTCTTCGTTGCCCAAAACCCTAAATCCCCAAAACGACGTCACTTGTTCTCCGTTGCTGCGATGGCTGCTCTGCAACTGAGACCCAAATACAGAACCCTGCACCATCCATCTCTTATCCGCCTCTTCTGTACTTCTCGTACCCCTCCTGACCCTACGCCCTCCCCCACCAACGAATCTCTGGCCTCCACCTCGCCTGACCCTGACGAATCCCAATCCAAATTTGAATCCTCCTTTGCTTCGTATCTCAACAACCTCAAGAGCAGTCTGAAAAAGGAGCCGGAACATGGAAAACGAAGACCCTCATCCACATATGCACGGAGGAGACCCACCAATGGTCCGTCTCTGTCTAGGCCTTCCAAAGTCGCTTCTGTGGAAGAAATCCTCCCCGAGTTCCTCTCCTACTTGTCTGTGCCGCCCGCCACGGAATCCGATACTGGGTCTTCAACCTCGTCCTCGCAATCATCGCAACACATCTCGTTGCAGGATTTTTTAGAACGGAAAGTGATTGAAAAAGCCGAGGAGAACTGTAACACTGCGGTATCCGGCCCCGGAAAATTCGGGGACGACGGAGGCGGGCTCTCGTTCGAAGCGATTCGCGATACTCTGCGGCAGGATCGGAGGAATGCGGACCCAGTGCGTTTATCGGAATTTAAGAATATTTTAGGGTTAGGGTCGTCGACGGAGTCGGATTCGGTGATCGGCGGGACCAATCCCGTGCCCGTATCGGCGTCGGGGATGGAGAGTGAGAGGAAGGAGACGGACGAGGACTCTACGGGTATGAAGACAGAGTTTGCGAAGATGTATAGCTCTGGAGAATTGGAGGAAAAGCTGGAAGAGCTGAGGTCGGAGGGGAAGAAGAAGGGGCAGGCGGCGCTGTCGCATGGGGAGTCGAAGGAGCAAGAGACTGCGTCGAGGATCGGCGGCGTTTCGTTTGAGGACTTAAGGGAGAGCTTGTCAGAGTTGAGGCAGACAGTCGAGAAGAAGGCAAAGAAAAATTCAAGTCAGTAATGAAATGTGTTCTGAAATTTGATGAGTTTTGTGTTCTGCGTATGATACGTTATTTCGAATACTGTGATTTCTGTTTTAGTTTCTGAGAAAGTTAGCAAACTGGTGATTTCTGGAGAAAACACCCTTAGAAGAGAGGCTTTGATTTTGACCATGAATTGCTTCTTTTGAGATTATGTTTCAACGTTTGATTATAATAGGATTTTAGCCCCTGTTTTGCTTGTTGTGGAGAAGGAGGTTGAGATGGAATTTCGACTACAATATGTTAGTTTCTATTTTCTTCTTTTCATGCCTATCAATTGTATTATAATTTTTCCTTTCATCTTATTCCTTTTATATTAAGCTTGTAACTATGGAAAATGATCTCTTGAAATGCAATCATCTGTCGAAGATGTCTAACACGAAAAGAGCTCAAGTCTGGTCTTTTGGATCTCTGAACCAGTTTTTTGGTTGAGGCAAACTGCTGTGCTTAATCATGATTAAGATTTTTTTTTTGTCAATGAGTTGAGTCCAGCGTTGTGGTTGATTAAACTTTTCCAGCTTTATCTATTTCTGCAGTTGGTATGATACATGTAATCTCTTATAGTCTACTGATTAATATTTATCTTTTTAGAAGCTTGATATTTTGGGTCGGTTAGGCAAAATTCCGAACTTTATGCTTCAACCCCCAAAGGAGCATTTGGTTGAAAAGGCAAGTCTTGATGATTAATGATCGAAGACTTTTTTGGGGTTCAACAAAGTGTTGGATGCGTAGACAAGTTGTTGTTTTTAGTGATTGATAATGTCAGCAAGTTCTTGACAGAGTGCTTTGTAGAATGATTTGGGATTACTCAACCGCCTCAGAACAAATTGAGTCAAAAAGAGTGAGGACACTCTTTGCACCCAATTGCATATTACGCCTAATTTTTATGTCTTTCTCTTCTGAACAAATAACTTAGCCCAGTTTCTGTCAAAGTCAAACTCGTTAATTATAAAGTTAAAAATGACTTAGAGTAGGTAAGGGAATAAATATCCAAGAGATAATTAAACTACTTAGTCTTTACAGGAAAATTTTACTTCGCTTCTGTCAGCAAAAGTCAAGCTAATTCTCAATTCATGGCTTGTCAGAAAACTAATAGAGAGAGAAATTTCAAGAGAGAGTTTAACTGATAGTAATAACACACTTTCTTATTAGATAAGCGAACATTTGAAGAAAGCAAACGGGATAAAGCCTAGGATTATGGTACATATGACTCCTCTGAAGTAAAAGCCTCGAACAGGAAGAACAACACACCAACCAAAAAGAACAGCTTCCTGGGGCCCTGAAAAACATAGAACGGAAACTAATCACCTGAAAAGAGAAACACACAAACCTGAAAATGCACCAACACACTTCTGTGAAGTAAAACCATAATAAACCAAGACATCAGCATCCGCCTTTGTCAAGTAGTTCTCCAAAAAGTTCAAAGTGACCAATCTGGGAGAATGTTGCCCCACATCCTCTCTTGCAAGTGACCTCATAGAATCGCATGGTATCTCCTTCGCTTAGCTTCTTTGCACTAACAAACTGCCTCCAATTTCCGGTGAGAAAGGATCTCCCACCAGTAGTTTCAGTTAATTGAAATAGCCAGCAATTTAGGGCAGCATCATGGAAAAGAAGATTCGTGGCATTCTGTTCTCCTCCATTAAACACTGCCCGATGAATTTTACGAACGTGTCGTTTTGGGATGTAGAATTTTGTCAGGTCGTTTTGGGACAATTTCTTCTTGAATAACAGTCGACGCCGGAAACAAGTGCGCACACAGTTCCGACATCCTACACTCGCATGAAACCAAGGTCCATTTCTTGGTCTTCTAGCCATGATCGAATTCATTCTCCACAATTCCTGCAGTTATGAAATCAAAAGAAAAAGAACACGTTAGCATATCAATCAATCAAATGCTTTTCATCAACAACATTTAACTTTTTCTTTTAATAATTCAGAACAGTTGACTGCAAAATTTTATTCCTTAATATTTTATACCACATAACATGTGAACTCGAGAAGGAGCTCCAGAAGCTCAAAACCATCTACCCAGACCTCGTCGATCACGACGTTTACCATCCCCTCCATACTCAACGATGTCGTCCATGACCACTCCCACTTTCGCCATTGATACTGTTCACTTGCTTCAGTAGTTAGACCGATCTCGAGAATGACACCGACGAGGGCGAGAAGGAGGAGAATAATGGAGAAAGGGATATAGCGGGATTATGATACTGGCTGTCAGCATTACGAGAGCTGAGGCCAGACATCGGGATAACCCCTGATATTCCAAGGTTTGAGATCGTGCCAATTATGAAAAAAATACATCTAATTTTAATTTGGTTGATCTCGTGAGACTTACATGTTATGAAAATTGTATGAGAGTAAGATGTAGTAAATTCATGATCAATTATATGGCAAAAAATTTAAGAACAAAAATTAAAAGAAAAGTTCAAGCAAAAATGTTTCACTCAACAAGAATACAACGTGAGTTTTCAAATGATATATCAAATATCAAAAAAGAAATTAACTAAAAAGATCAAGTTATATGAAATAATGAATTTAACAAATTTACAGATGAGCAGGTTGAATACTTACAGATGAGCAGATTGAATACCTGCAAAAGTAAAGTATGGAGATGGAAGGAACTTGGCGAAGTTAACTTATAGGAGTCGGAGTCTTCAGTTTAGCTACAGTTTAGCTCAGAATATATTCCACAACTGTCACTGTCAATTACGTTTAAATTCTGCCGGGGCTCAAATTCTACCTCGATGAGAATGTAGATGACGTTTGAGAATGTAGATGACGTTTAAATTATACACGGGGGGTCACTGTCATTCACTCCTCCTACCACAACTATCTTCATGACAGCTGTGTGGCTACTACCTTTCATTGGCCTTCATAAGGCCACGTTCGCCATAAGGGGCCTCAATCTGCTATTATAAACCTTCTGAGTACCTTCGGAGTGAGCGATGTGGGATCACAACCGTCAAAGGTGCGGGCCAAATCTACTACACGAATTTTTAAATTAATAATTACTTTAAAAACTAAAGAACCATTTTTTTTTTTGCTGAGATAATTTGGTTTATTTTTACTGTTGTTTTATAGAGTCCAACCTGTTTTCTTTTTCTAAGTAAACAATATTTAGTTTGACAAAAATTATAGTTAAGCATTAACTTTTGTGCTTTTGTAAATCGTGCTTTAGCTTTTCATTAATTGTTTTGATTAGTTTATACCTTAGCTTTATAGAGCCTTCATAATTTTGTCTACCTTTTAGCTAGATTAGTTTTCCTTATTAGTGACAGTAAGGGTAAGATCTTTAATAAGAAGAATTATTTTTTTATTTGTGTTTCAATTTAGGCTATGAAATTCATTTAATTAATAATATTTATTTTTAACATAATAATAATTTGTATCTTAGTAACCTAGATCGTATATAGAAGGATTCAAAAATCAGGTCAAAATAAAAAATTATAAGCAATCTAAAAGCAAATTAAAGAATTTTTAAGAATAACACTACCCTTAATTCATTTTCCTTTACATTCTATTTTCGTATAAATAGCAATAGCTACTGTAATAATACTCTCAAGTCAATAAGATCAAAATATAACTTTGTAGAATACGTGTCAATAATATTAAAAATATAGTCTCACACCAGTAATAAATAATCAAGTCTTTGGCCTTATTAATGAAACATTTCCTCCTTGTATTATCAATTAGTTTTAGCAGGCCAATAAGGAGTTCAAACATTTCCTCCTTGTACTACGTTAACCTTCTTGCACACCTTCACTTGCTACTGTGCATCTCTATTCCCTAAGTGCTTCACTCTGCCTATATTGGCCACCAAGTTCTCTCCAGGTACAAACCCGCATTGTGGAACTAGGATTTCCCCATTTTGTCGGCACAAACCTGCGTTGGGCCAACTCAGGCACTCCGATGGGGGATGAATCCAATCTGCTAGTAAATCTCTAGATAAAATTAGGAATAATATGTTCACAATTATATGAAGTTAGATGGTATAGATATGTTTTCCTAGCAATTTTGATAATGAATGTTTGTGTTCAATCTTATTGGAAGACGGACTTTGTTTGCGCAAAAAGGAAAACGACAGACTTTCAACGTTTTAGGGTTAAATCTCCATAATTGTTCAGCAAAGTCTTCGTCATGTTAACCAATCGGCCATGGCTGCGTTTCACTTGCTCTATCTCAGGTATCGTGTTGGCCGTAGGTTGCTTTTAAAGTGCTAGTGGTTTGAAAGAAAAATGCATTCAATGTCCCACGTGGAAATCTTCCATGTAGTCAACCAAAAAAAAAGAAAAACTTGTGTGGGGTCATATTATCTTGGATGACTCAAACTTATATTTGATGAGTTGACTTGCTGAATTATTTGGGTGCCTTTGGATGATTAGTAAGGAAATGGCCCTTCTTCTCTGTTCTAGTGTATTCATCCCATTAAAAAAAAAAGAATAAAATGAAGAAAAGAAAGGACTGTTATATTTCTTATGATTGTAATTTACCATATCTTTTGTGGTATTCTTTCACTATTTAAAAGACTATTTATTAAATGAATAAAGGATGAAAAATAAAGCAAAACTAAACTACTTTTGAGATCAGTTTTTGAACATAACGAGACATGAAAATAAATATTTTTTCTTTAATTAAAAGTTTAATTGATAACATTAGTAAGCTCTTGTTAAACAAACCTAATAGAGGATTTTCAGTAGAATGATTTGGGTTTGCTCAACTGTATGCATCAAAACAAATTAAGTGGAGAAGATTTTCGACAAGCAAATATTTTGTCAAAGGAAACATAATATGAGGTCATTTATTACAATAATTTATGCTATAGTCTTTACATCCAAACAAATCAATGAATTAAAAAGATTTTGACAACATAGTTTGCTTCCAATTACGTTTTTGCGCCTAATTGTTTATGTATCTCTCTGCCTAGTCTTTAAACTACTTAGTCTTTATAATTCTGATTAGTTTATAGGAAAATTTTAGTTTGCTATTTATGTTATCAAAGTTGAGCTAACTTATAGTTCATAGCTTATCAGAAAATTAAAAGTGCTAATAATAGAGAAAGAAATTTCAAGAAAGTTTAATTGATGGTAATCACACACTTTCTTATTAGATAAACATATTCATCAAAAAAAAAAAAAAAAACAAACTTTTAGAGAAATCAAATAGGATACAGAAATGGAAGGCTAAGGCCACTGTCCACGCGACTTGCCCCCAGAAGCCAAGCAGAGAGAGTAAAAAAACACAAAGGTCCCTACAAACATGGAAAGGTAACTAATGACCTGAACATGCACCAACACACTTCACTGAAATAAACTACAATAGACCAAAACATCAGGTTTAGACTTGGTCAATTGGATGTCCGAAAAGTTCAAAATGACTAATCTTGTAGAATGTTGCCTCACATCCTTCCTTGCACGCGAGCTCATAGAATTGAATAGTTTCCCCCTTGCTTAGCTTCTTTGCACCAACAAACTGCGCCCAGTCTACGGTGAGAAAGAATCTTTCACCTTTAATTTCACTTAATCGAAATAGCCAGTGGTTCATACTGGCATCATAAAAAAGAAGATTCTTGATATTCGGTTCTCCTCTGTTTAGAGTGTCAGGATGGATTGTGCCAACAATTTGCTTTGGAATGTAAATTTTTTTCAAATCATTTTGTGACAATTTCTTCTCAAATAGCAGACGACGATGAAAATGGGTATTTACGCACTCTTGATATCCTATGTTCTCATGAACAGAACGTCCATTTCTTAGTCTTCTAGCCATGGTTGAATTCGTTTTCTGCAGGTCCTGTAATTATCAAATCAGAGGAAAATGAACAGATTGACATATTAATCAATAAAGTGCTTGTCGTGAACAACATTTATCTTTTATTTTAACCATTTGAAACAGTTGATTACAAAATTTTGTTCCTCAATCTATTATACCTCCTAACGTGTGGAATACCCTAAGTAAGGGCACCAGCTTAGGCGACTCCGAGCTGGAACTCCAGGAGGAGCTCCGGAAGTTTAGAATCCCCGCTAGCGATCATCCATGGACGTCGTCGGTGTCGACGTATAAAAAGTCAAACCACCAAGCAAAAAGTAAACTTAAGGAATTAAGAGGATTTTGCCTTTGTTTGCAGAGAAACTTAGCAAATTGGAGGTTTTTGGAGAAAGCTCCCTCAGAGGAGAGGCTGTGGAAACCTTAAACCGGTCTGACTTTGACCATGATTTGTTGTGAGAGACGTTGCTTCTTTTGACATTATGTTTCAATCTTTGATTATAAGAGGAGTTTGCTTTGTTTTGCTTGTTGTGGAGAAGGAAGTTGAACTGGAATTTCGAACACAATATATTTTTTCTATTTTTTTTTTTTTTCATGCGTATCACATGTATTATAATTTTTCCTTTCTTCTTGTTCCTTTTATATTAAGCTTGTAATTATGGAAAATGATCTCTTGAAATGCAATAATATGGCCGAACTATCTAACACGAGATGGGCTCGAGTTTGGTCTTTTGGGTCCCTTACATTCTATATTTTTTTCATCAAAATTTAACTCCTAAAATTTTGAACATCCCATGAAAACAGAATTAAGGAATCATATTTTGGAGCATATATAATCAGCGGATTTATGCTTCTACAGGTTAAGTTTTTTCTTTCAGAAAGGCCGCCTTGAAAAAACTCTTTCAATGACATTTAGAAATTTAGCACTGTTTATTTCCATTTCATTCCTTTTCTTAAATAAATCTTGTGGTAAACAAAAACCCGAGACAAGAGATCCGACCCATCTAGGCCCAAAGGTGCAAAGTGAAGGGCCACGAACCAAGGAAAGACGATTACTGAGCTAGGTTTTTTCATGCAAAAAAGCAAGGGGCCAGGGGCGAGTTGACGAAAACAGAACTTAATAGTTCCTTCCTTGAAGTAGAAGCACCGGCCCACTTCTCTTCCCTCTTTATACATATAATTATAATAAAAATTCAATTTAATTAGCCCTGATATCTTTATCTTCAAACAATAAGGCAGGCAGGACACATCTTTTTATATTGTTAGACCCATGTGAGACAAATGTGGTGAAGTTAAAGTGTTATTATTGGAATTTACTTCTGATTGAAACTCCAAGCAAACCATATAAGGTGTCTGAATAGTGAAATCCCAAAACCTGAAGTACAAATTAAGTTATGGTTGAAAGGGTTATATATATAAATATATATGTGCCTCTCCTTGAATTAGGCATTTGAAACAACGAATGATATCTAAGCATGAAATGATCTTAATTTATATGGAATGACTTCCATATAGATTAAGTTCTAAAAAAAGAAGAGGAAGAGGAAGAGGAAGAAGAAGAAAGTGGCTGTAGTATGTTCACTAATTTTTTTAATAAAAAAAAATCCTTTTATAGTGAATATGAGTCTAGTCAAACCAACTAAATTATCAAATCCCAATGCTTATATCAAAACTTTAAAGGTTGTGTTGTACAATTGAAGTCAAGTAACTTTTTTTCCCCTAATTAAGAACATGGATTAGCACTTTGCAAAGGAAGAAGGATAATCTTGTTTCAATAAAAGTATGGAGCTGAATGGATTTTTAAATTATGAATCTATGGCACATCATCGAGCCCAATTAAAATGCTGAATAAAGTTTATGTTATTTCATCAATTAATCACATACATTTGAGTTCTACATCACCCATACTATTAGAAGCTTTAATTGATAAATTTTGAAATACCTCCAAGTTTAATTAATCCAGGAGAAAATTTTAGTTCAAACTTAAACTCTAAGCTTTGTAATGCTAACACTATATAGAATAAATTCAAAGCCATTTAGATAAGCAAAACTTTTAAAGAAAACATACACAAAAACATAACGCCAGACCACACCACAAGAGACTTCCCACCAAAAACCTCAAAACAGCAAAATACGAGAAATAACCGACAACCTGAAAATGTACGAAATTACACAGGATAGAAGGTAGTATAACCAAGAGATTCTGATATATTGTCGACTATGATCTAATTTGGACACATAGCAACAAAGCTATTTCTTGTCTGCGTTGAATGTTATAACGAGATTAACAAAATTAAGAAAGTGGAAGCATGCTGGCAGTCAATACACTAAACGAACTTCGTAAGGCCTCTTCATATAAATAGACGTACAATTCTAACATAGAAATGTGCATAAACATTTTGAGGTGCAATCAAGAGAACATTGTTGGTCGTCCGTTATGAAAGATTATTGAAAAGAGAAAGCCAACCTTTTATGGATTTGTTGTTTCAAGATTTCTCCAACTTCAAAATTGTTCTCCTCTATTTCGAAAGCTTGATTGACTTATGTAAATTTTTGTATTCTTCTTTATTACCGAGAAATCGATTTTAAGCTATCTAGCACTTCATTCTTTACCAACAATTTATTAATAACGATTCTATTAGACAGGAATTCAACATGTAATCTTCTAAGCTAGTACTTCTTAGAAAAGATATTAAGAATATTAGGCTTCGATAAATCTTTGGGTATCTAAAATCATTTTTTAACTAATATTGTGACTTAAATCTAATATTCTTCATATCCCAATATTATATGAAAAAAATACAAATGTTCTTCGTAATTGTAGCGTCCAGCCATATTTCTTCTTTCTTTTCTTTTCTCTTTTCCTAAATGATATAAATATTAATTTCAGTAATTGAAAGCTCTTCAAAATAAGGCAAAAACTAGTGGTCTCTCTTAATCTAACATTAAACTTAATCATATTAACAGAATATAGAGATGTTGTGAGTACAATTGTTACTATCCTCATTATTCCCTTTTCTCCCACAATATAGTTAAAAGGTCATGTTATGACACATTTTAAACATTTTTCATCAAAACTTCACTCCTAAAACATACGTAAATTAAAAAATTAAAATTTTTACTGAGCTATTTTGATGTATTTTTGCTGTTGTTCTGTGGAGCCCAACTTGCTGTGCCACTGTTGCAGCTATGAGATTGTTGCTGCAAAAACGTGGAGGCGTCTAAGATCTTATAATGACAATTTGCAGCCGCCATAAGAGACCACAAGAGATGCGACCCATCTCGGCCCAAAGGTGGAATACTGGGCTAGGCTTTTGCGTGCAGACAAAAAAGGGGCCTAGTGTGGCTTGATGAAAAGACCCGGAGAGACAGAGGGTGGTTGAGCTAGTGCCTACCCCTTGAAACATCAAAGCATTAATAGCGCCATTAATAAGAAAAAAAAGTGCAATACATCGTTTAACTTATGATGGCCACAGAAAATGTAACAAATGAACTCAGAAGATCAATACTTGATCAATTCTTTACAGAACTTAAGTAGTTCCTTCCTTCCTCAAAGTTTTTGGACGACCAATTGGAACAACCTTCTCCCTTCTCCGCACGGGACTTCACAAAATTTTACAAAATCTCCTTCACTTAATTTATTTGCCCGAACAAACTCCCCCCAACTTCCGGCAAGAAATTGTTTTCCATCAGTATGTTCAATTAACCGAAATTTCCAACGTTTCTTGCTGGCGTCATGAAAGAGAAGATTCATCGGATTCGTCTCTGCTGGATTTGAAGCTGCCGGATGGATTCTGCGAACTTCTGTCTCCGACACAGAGAGTTTTTCCAAGTCATGTGAGGACAGCTTCTTCTCAAACAGCAGCCGAGAATGACAGGCCTGGTCGGTTTCACTTCCGCCGATCCTATGATGATCAAATCGAATGAAAATGAGCAGAGTGGTAAATTAATTAAATGGACTACTTTTCAGTAATGAAATCCATGTAACAAAGAGCAAGTCAAACCACAGAGGAAGAGACCGGAGTTAAGTTTAGGTATCTTAGTGCTAGAACCGTCAGGAAAGCTACAAAAATACCCTAACCAGCCCAGACACTTCACCGGCTCCGAGCTCGGACTCCGTGAGGAGCGCCAGGAGTTCGGATTGTCGCCGGCGGACCGGAGCTCTATTTAACGGCTCGTCATGCTCACAAAAGCAGCATATGACCATCGACGTCGTCATCCTCAATCGTCAATCTCCAGTTCTTGACGTTTCCGACAACGACGAGGAGTATGAGGAGCCTGACGCTGGAGGCTCTTCGGTTTAAGTGGCCCTTTAAATTTGTGGCTATCCAGACAGAGTCGCTTACTCCAAAGAACCATGCACACTTTGAAGGACCCTCGTTTCTATTAATTATATATGAGCTATGGTTATAAATGGTTAACCAGCAAACATGCAAAACCAAAGCTTCTAGAAAAAATCTGAAGCCATTCTTAAATCGAATCAGTTGCAAGTTCAAAGAAAAAATCCTATTTAAACTTCGCGGTTTGGACCACATATGATGGTATCCACAGAAGAAGCAGATCGTGCACTAAAAAACACAGAACAAGAAGAAGAAGAAGAAGAAGAAGAAGATTGAAGAAAGCTCACTGATAAACGAAGACTCTGACAATTGGCTGAAGGACTGACGATAAATTTATGGTTCTAGAAGCACACATATTTAAACACTAAAAAAGGTCTAGTACAAGGGCCCCACTTATAATAATACAACAAACTTGATGGGGCCATATGGCCGTCACAATTTATATAGATCTTTTCAGTTTGATGAGACACATTCTTTTAAAAGTGAAGTATGTGTTTCCACACTCCACCTACTTTTATCCGAAGCAAAGGAGTCCACCCATAAATCATAGGCAGAATCTTGACGTGGAATCATCAAGTTCAAGGCAATTAAAAAACGAATACCTTGTTTGGTCGGATCAAAAGTAGTTAAAGAACATTTTTATTTCAAATTGTTAAGAGATAATTTTAACATTTTCCAAAAAACATTAACTATAGAAAAAAGAAAATTGAGTAAAAAACTAAATTTTTATTAATATAATTTTTAATTTTAATGTTATTCTAGACAATTAGAAACTGCTTCCAAAATAGACATAATTTGTCTTTGTTGACGTTATTGTCAAGCATTAATTAATTTATTCTCAGCAAACCATACCTAATATCAAAATTCTTCAGCTGCTGAAATAAAAGCTAACTTTTGATTAAATGACGTGCTGAATTTACCGGATGGTTCCAGACTACAGATAAGACAATTCTGATTTTCGTGTTTTATTTTGTTTATTGAAAAGACTTAATAAGAAAAACTATTATTTTTGATATTCTAACTTTTTAAACCTTTTTTGACGTGGGTGAACTTAACTGTTACCCGATTACGTCACTTGTCAACCGACAAGTGGGTGAACTTAACTGTCAAACTGGGCCATGTTTGTCCACAAGTGCGCTGTCTGTACTTTTGATAGTGACGTATCTGAGATTCGTTCAGGTACGAGGGAGCACTGAATTTGTGTCGGAATCCAACATGAGGCCATTTGGTAAATGTGTCGTCCGTATATGTCGGGTCTTCTGATTGACCGAGATCATCATTGGGGCCTTTTCTTCTTTTGAGGTTTGATGTGGACCGGAACATGGTCGACCAGTCTTTGCCTTTTGTCGTTCTCTTTTGCGGCGCGATTTTCAAAAGCGTTTTTAGGTAAAAAGAAAAAAAGCAAGCAATTAAAAAATATCAAGAATTAGATTACTCAGAAATCACTCTAAATATTTGAAAACATGTCACTTTCATCAATTTTTTTTTTCTTAAGAAAAGATCTCTAAATCAAACTCTTCAATGACTAGTAAAGTGGGGACATGATGTTTCGTACTTAAAATTTTTCTAAATCAAACTATTATATACTAATGGAGTCAAAACTTCTTGATACTAGATTTTGTTGTTAATGAATTATATAGTTGGATTTCATTGATTTTATTTTTTGTATTTAGCTCTTGATCCTCTACAAATTGAATAGGACTTGTTCTAGCTAAACAAAATTTACTTTTAATGAACCTATCATTAAGGTTTTTGTCTTTTTTTCCAAAACAAACTTTCGGAAAGTTCTTCAACTTCAAACGGTTGGAACAACAATATTTACTAATTAAACTTTCTTGGTGGCTTTTAGACTATTGAAAAGGCAAGTGTGCATCTTCTTTGTTTATTATGTAACGCAAAAGACTAGATCCAAGAAAAGAGTTAATGGTTACAATTTGTTTAACTTTTATGGTTGAACAACTTGGTCATTGGACAGTCAATCATGTTGTTTACTCAACAATAATTGGAGTGAGAAATATGATATCAACACTATATGAAAGTCTTGTTTTTTGTCTCTTTTCTTAAGGAAGACGTGTTTGGTCATTCAAAAAGTGAACCAATCACAAAATTTAGAAAAAAAAAATTCAATATGACAAAAAGTTAAAATACCAAGATACCTAAAGAGAAATCAAATCAAAATGTTAAATCAAGTGAAACATCTATTGAAATAGAAACAAACTTCAGATAAAGTGTAGCCCAAAGCTACCTAACCCCACTAATCATTTGACTTTCTCTAGATATCATCTTGTGATCCACGTAATTGCTCATGGCTTTAAATGACAAATGAATAAAGGGTAGGTAGTTAACTTTCAACTAAAACCTTTGACTGATAGATCCAGAAGCATAGTTCGAAGTTTGATTAGCTAATTAATATATCTAAAGTCGTTGTTACTCCTTTATCTTATTTAGTTTGGAAAAGTACAGCTAAAAGGTATCATTTCTTAGCGTTTCCAACTTTTTTCAACCTTTTGTTGTTTCAATCTGTGTGTGTCGGCGGAGGTGGCAAACAAATTTAATAGGCCATTAATGACATGGTACAAGTACGATGTCCATACTACCATGAGTTGGGATCACAGCCGTTATCTTTAACCAAACATTTAGCAGCGTAACGTGTAGACTAGGGCTTACTTGTTTTATTCTAAGAGTTGGATTTAGTTCCACACCCACGAAAAACATAGAAACTCACTTCAGTGCTTCTCTATAGTACGAGCCTTCAGCTTTTCCAATTAATTGCCTTGAGATACTAAACCTTTCAATACTTCATAAGATTATGATACGACACTGTACAATTGTAGAATGGGGTCTAATGTGGCAGACCAACTTTGTTAGTCATACAGAATGAAGATCCTAACTTTCTTATAATGTCGGTTTGCTTTTATGCTATTATTGGTATAATTTTATTTCCTTGTGGTAGTTAGAGAAGCTTCTAGATCACACCATATGGCATTTCGATTAAAAAAACAATCAATTACATGATTGAATTTGAGATTCTCCAATAAGCGGTTGTCTGACAAAAGGTACACCTCTGGAAAGCATGTTGGCTTTGTCCTGATCATTGCCGTAGCATTAAATCACTGGGCAAGACAAAAGCATCATTGGCTAGATCTAGCCCTCTTTTTCAAATCATTGATTCAGGTATTGTGTTTCACGAATGTTCTGTCATCGACAATCGTACCAGTTCTTAGTTCAAAAGAGAGCAAACATTGAATTTTTCCAAGCTACAGGCGTGCTGCATGGAACTGGAGAACCTTTTCATGATCATTGTCTGATATTCTTTTAGTTGTTCTTATATACGTTAGTCTTGTAAATCGTTGCCTATGAACCGGACTCTAAAAGTCATGATTTCGAGCTGATTAAGCTCAAATATCAAGTCACTTGATTATCTCTATCTGGAACTCTTTCTTCGAGTGGCACCCATTATGGAGAGTGGCGACAGTACGATTGGTCAAATGATTTCGTAATATATATCGATAATGAAGTATAATGATGCTTGTTTTTCTTCAAGTGGCACCCATCTCTATATGGAACTCTTCAAATGGGTCCTAACCTCCGGTCAAAGAAAGAATCTTGAACTAGAATATTCAAGTTTAATGCAATAGAACAGATGAGTTCACTATTCAATCTAGCTATATTTGTTGAACCTACTAAACATCTCGAATTTTCAGCTTATATATTCAATCTTGGTTTGGAGTCATATCACTCTTTATAGCTCAAGAAAATTTCATCATAACTTTTATAATAGAAAGCTTGGTTTTTCACTTAATGATATAAAAATTTTGTTGGTCTAATTATTCCATAAAGTTAGAACATTTTTTTCCTCTTAGGTGAACAAAATTTATTTTGTTTAATTATATGTAAACCTTAGCTTTTTTTTTTTCTTTTTTTTGGTTTTTGGCAAAACAAGCCTAATACGAATTTCTTATCCTTTGTCAACTAGAAAAATGTTGACCTTTATTATTTGATTTTGTTCATTGAAAATATTTAAAAAGAAGGAAAAATATTAGTTATTTTCTTTTCAATGATGTGTCATATTTGATAATGCACTACCGAATCGACAAGGAGATCCTTGAATTCGAGATCCTAGGATAAACGTGTAGGCTGCACAGAGAATATCCTGAGCTAACTAGAGTTATTCTAACATGGTGGGGACTATCTATGTCGATTGCTTCTTTTTTCTGGTATTTTGCTTTTGCTTCCTCGTCTTTCGAAAGCCACACGATCTTTATGTGAAAAGACAAATACAATTGGACGTGATCGTTTATGTACATTAGCACTAGTTGAAGATTCAAATCGATCGGATTTTTGAAAGGCATTTTTCGTATTTGAGGACGTGAATAATTGAAGGCCAATAGACAAGCAAATTCTTGATCTTTTGGCTTATTATTTCCATCGAAAAGGACTTAAAATGCAAAAAGAGCACTAGCCTTTAATGGCTTCCACTTTTTGTTATCTTTTGCCCTTTTTTGTATCTTAGGGTTCTCTGAAGTTTTCAAAAGCCACCTACAGATCTATGCAAAAAGATTACCCCAGCAAGTAATCATGTCGACGGGTATACCCCACAACTTATCATTAGACAACAAATGGGGTTGTTATCTTTTGATCGGTGAAATCTGATAAGACTTATCAAGAGCTTGGCTACCTTCTGCAGCTTTTAACGGAATAAACTATTTTGGGTTTAGTCACATGAATGACCAAGGCAGAAACCTTGCCCGACGATTTTGAGAATAGAATTGCAGCTGGAGTTTGGTCAATTTTGATGGCTCTGTTCCAATCTAGATAGATCTTAGTGAATATAATTAACAAATTGATGACGTAGAGGGTAACACAGCGTGGTCTATTAGGACAATGTTACATCCTGCACTCTACACATACAAAGAAATCAGTGAACTAAAATGTAGGTTATATATACAATTAGCAAATCCTTTTAGGTGAAAGTATCAAGTCGTGTGTTACGATCATAAACCAACTCAATGTCGGTCCCCAAGACTTAGCAAAGTCAGTGGAGGCCGTGGCTAGAAGTCTGAATAAGAAAGAGATTAGAAAAGGTTCTCGTGCATGTGCTGCAGCTAGAAATCCAACTATTTTACTGCATTTGACCCTTCTGAGTTTTAAATCCGATTAATCCAGATATCTGGTGATGGCAGCGGTATTAGAAAGCCAAAAATCAGTGTTATGTATGGCTATGGCTTGGATTAGGTGACGTAGTGGTGGGTGGTGACGGAAACGATGGCCAAGTGAGTGAGAAGGAGATAATATTCTGCAATGAATGACAATGAGTTTATTTGCTTAGAATATCATCTGTAGGGACCTTTAAAAAAAGAACAAAAACAAGGCAACAAATAGTACCATAGATCAAACTGCACATGGCAGCATACTAAGACAGCAGAAATAAAATCACCCCTATTGAAGATGTCTCACAGGCACTCCATGAGCACTTATTTTAGGTAACAAACTAGGAAAATGCAACAACACGTTATTCCAAAGTAAAACATAACAAAATCCATCATAGAGCTGGTCTTTGTCAAATCTACGCAAATGATAATGCTCCCATTAATAACCCTGACCCGAAGCCAATTAGGAAGACTATATCTCCATTTCCTTTCTTGTACTTCTGAATTTTGACGACCCCTCCATGATTTTTGTCCTTGTTCTCAAGAAACTCTTTCCATCCTTTTTGGAGATAACATTTGTTGCCCCTTTTATGAAAATGGAATGTCAAGGGGTTTGTAATTCCATCGTGGAGAACAATATTCTTTGTAAACTCATTCCCTGGAGGGCCAGCAAAAGCTTCAGGGCAGAGTTTGCGAGCAGACTTCTTTGCTATGTAGAGTCTAGAGCTCTCGATCATGTCATTTCTTGTCAACGTCTTCGAGTACACATCAACAGGATTCGTACGCTCAAATTTCCGATATTCCATTCTACTGCAACCAAACATTCCATTCTTTAAAATCAACACAAAAGTAGCAATTCAATGTACAAAGCAAAAAGTAAACTTAAAACATTGAGAGAATGATGGGGAGTGAGTCATGAGGCAAAAGTAAATATGTTACGGTAAGTGGATGATATTGCATGTCGCTTTTACGAGAGGGAGAATTTTGTGCCTAACTACATGAGTAAAATCCTATGTATTTGAATAACACTAATTCCAGCAACAGGCAAAAGTAAGATTTGAAGTTTTGCGGACAGTGAGAAAAACACACTTATTTTTAACTGGATTCATTGCATGAGAAGTACAGAGGTTACTAAATCTAACAATAGCTATATGTAGTTAATGCACAACCAATAAAGAAGATCAACAAAAAATCTAATAAATGATCAACTCATGAGAAACAATTAAAGAAAATCTAAAGAAGAGAAAAGAAGATGGTTATTACAAAGAGATGCGGTAATGTCTTTGTATCCCAACGACTGAACTGAAGCATATGGCAGACTGAAACACTACTTATATAGGCAGCAAGCCCCAACAACCCCCAAAAAGGCACCCGTCACAATCAAACTCGAAGCTTCGATTTCCATTGTCCGCCGAAATTCAAAGGTTATGTCAATGTCAGAAGCACATGGAATTAAAGTAGTGAATAGACTATATTTGATAACATGTCGAGTTAGGTCTCAATTGTTCTGTCCGAACAAGCTTTTGATGGCTTAGCGTTGCGCCTGGGGCTTTCTTTTTCTTCTGAGGCATCGTAAGAATTCATTGAACTTGGACATCTGCTGACATAGTGGGCCACATTATCAATCACCAATTATGTGGATTATGACACTTAGTACTTGTCTTCGTATTTTGTCCATTTCTTTTGTTTCTTTGTGGTATCTTGATCTTCAAGAACTGTCCCTAATGAAGTGCAGGTCTAGCTTTTGCATCTCCAAACATGCCTCGCAGAAGAAGTTTTTAGCCCCTAACAGTTAGCTTTACTTGTGAGCGTGATTCATAATGCAGATGAGACAACTTTTGATGTCCTTTACTTGCACTTTATTGACCTTTTGCAAGGTTGTTGTGTGGAGCCTGAAGCCTGTTTGGGTCGCTTTACAACATAGATAAGATCAATGTCTGCCTTTAATTATGGACTTTCATTACTTTTCTGGCATCAATTTCATCACGTGGGTAAGCATAGATAAGCATGTGGCGAATGATATGCAAAAAAGTTAAAAATAACAAAGATAACAGAAGTGAAATTGGCACAACTTGGCGTTTGTTATCTTGTTTGCTGAAGAACATGAATTGCTTTTCTCAATAAGATAAACGCATATGTCTCAAGATATTTGTTGTGCTTTCGTAGTCCACATATTGGCACTAAAAAGTTTAGAGCTGCTTTCAACTCCCTTTGGCATTGGCAACTGTTTATTCAAATTCCCTTAGAATTGGTAGTCAGCCTAGTACCTATGGCCTAGGTGTTGTTCGTTTTCAACTTTTCTTTCGCGTCGGCAGTCCTTTTAGCTTCTCTGTCATTGAAAATTTGGTCGCCTTCCAACTTCTTTCAAATTTAATATAATACAGTAGTGAGCTTGACCAGACCAATGCCGACTAAATGTGTTGAAGGCTTAGACATTGGAAAAGTCAAGAAGTAGTTATCAAATTGCATTGATTGGATTTCTTCAATGTTAAGCTTTCCATTTTTGGCAAAACATGCTTTACATTCATTTTTAAACTTCTAATGATCGGAGCAACAAATTTTAATCAATAGTGTTGATAAGTCAATTGTTCATTTTCTTTGTTTTATTGTGTAACAAAAAGATGAGTTTACTTTTTGTGCCATATCTGAATATGACATTGTAGGCTGTTTACTTCATTGGGCTAATTCAGGGTGACCAGTGCTACCCAAGGACTTACTATGTACTGTATCTAGTCCCACATTGGACACACAGAGACATGTTAAAGGGTTTATAAATAGATAAAAATTAGATGAAGTAGAAAACAATACATATAAACCTAACCGTTTCAAGGCACCAATGATAAACTAATCGGGTCCAATGGGACCCATTGCAACCTTATCTTAACTGAATAGGATTAGAGAATGGTTGATCTCACGAGACAGTAAGGGTGGCAGGTAGGACTAGAAGTACTAAACATATGCACGGTCGCTACCCGCCCGTGCACTATATTGTTTAGAATCATTTGTCAATCCTGGTTTGTTGGAAAATCTTTTGCCTGGCTTGGCATGTTGATTTGGAGCAGCCCACGATTTGTGTGAGTTGAAAGATAGTATCACTTTCTTTTTCTTTCTTTTTCATTTTTTTCTTTTCTTTTTCATTTTTTTCTTTTGAGATGCATCAATTACCAAAACCCTCCAAAGCTTCAACTCTGAGTGTGGTGAAGCTACAATAGCCAAATATTCACCCATCTCACTCAAAAAGCAAATCAATCACAAAATCTAGAAGGAAATTCAACATAACAAAAAGTTAAGATACCAAGATATCCAGAACCAAATCGGATCAAAACGTCTAATCATATAAGACATCTATAGAAATAAAAACAAGCGTCACATATAAAGTGTAGTCCTGAGCTATCTAACCGCACCAATTATTTAGCTTTCTCTAGATATCATTGAGTAATCAATGTAATTGCTCACGGTTTTAAATGACAAATGAATAAAATGTATGTAGTTAACTTTTAACTAAAAGCTTTAACTAATAGATCTAAAAGCACAGTTCGAAGTTTGATTAGCTAATTAATATATCTAAAGTCGCGGCTTAGCCTTTTCTTATTTAGCTCGGAAAAGCACAGCTAAAAGGTATAATTTCTTAGTGTTTCCAACTTTTTTCAGCCTTCTGTTTTTTCTATCTGCGCGTGTCGGCGGATGTGGAAAACAAATTAAATAGGTCGTTAATGACATAGTTCAAGTACGAGGTCCATACTACAGTGAGTTGGATTACAGCCGTTGTCTTTGGCCGAACTTTTAGTGGCGTAACGTGTCGACTGGGGCTTTACTTGTCTTTTTTTAAGAAAGTGTAAAAATTCTTTAGAGTTGGATTTCGCCAACACCCACGAGAACCATATAACACAAATCGCAAAAAAAGTGGCCTGAGAGTGACTTCAATGCATCTATGTAGTACGAACCTTTCAGCTTTTCCAACTGACTGCCTCCAGATACTAAATCTTCAATAATTCTTTAGAGTATGATACGAGGTTGTATAATTGTAGAACGGGATCTAATGCGGCAGACCAACCACTAAATCACATGCAGTAAGAATTTAAAAATCCAAAACGCTTGAAGATGGGTTTTTTTTGTAACACAAGCCAATTGCTCGTGAGTGTGGACTGAAAGAACGAAGACCCTTTACCTTGTTGTAGCATTGGTTTGCTTTTATACTATTATTGATATAATTTTTATTTCCTTGTGTTAGTCAGAGAAGCTTCTAGATCATAATATTTCAACTAAAAAACAATGGTCCACTACATGATTGAGTTTGAGATTCTCCACTAAGCGATTATCTGACAAAAGGTACACTTCTAGAACGCATGTCGGCTTTGTCCGGATCATTGTCGTGCATACTTTGGCGTGCATCAACAACGTCATGCTTTCATGGTCTTGATACGTCACCATGTTTTCTCCTACCTAACCTCCAGTCAAAGATAGAATCTTAAACTAGAATAGTCAAGTTTAATGAAATAAAAAAGATGAGTTTACCATTCAATTTAGCTATATTTGTTGAACCTAGGAAATATCTCTAATTTTCAGCTTATATATTCAAGCTTGGTTTAGAGTCACATCACTCTTTATTGGTCTAGTTATTCCATAAAATTAGAACATGTTTTTTCTCCTAGGTGAACAAAATTTATTTTGCTTAACTATATTTAAACCCTAATTTTTTGGTTTTTGTCAAGAATGCCTAATACGAATTTTTTATCCTTTGACAATCAGAAAATTGTTGACCTTCATTGTTTGATTTTGTTCATTGAAAAGACTTAAAAAGAAGGAAAAGTATTAGTTATTTTCTTTTCAATAATGTATCATATTTGATAATGCACTACCGGATCGACAAGGAGGTCCTTGAATTCGAGATCCTAGGATAAACGTGTAAGCTGCACAGAGAATATCCTGACCTAACTTGAGTTATTCTAACATGGTGGCTTCTTTTTTCTGGTATTTTGCTTTTGCTTCCTCGTCTTTCGAAAGCCACACGATCTTTATGTGAAAAGACAAATGCAATTGGACGTGATCGTTTATGTACATTAGCACTAAATGAAGATTCAAATCGATCGGCTTTTTGAAAGGCATTTTTCGTATTTGAGGACGTGAATAATTGAAGGCCAATAGACAAGCAAATTCTTGATCTTTTGGCTTATTATTTCCATCGAAAAGGACTTAAAGAACAAAAAGAGCACTAGCATTTAATGGCTTCCACTTTTTGTTATCTTTTGCCCTTTTTTGTATCTTGGGGTTGTCTGAAGTTTTCAAAAGCCACCTACAGATCTATGCAAAAAGATTACCCCAGCAAGTAATCATGTCGACGGGTATACCCCACAAATTATCATTAGACAACAAATGGGGTTGTTATTTTTGGGTCGGTGAAATCTGATAAGACTTATCAAGAGCTCGGCTACCTTGTGCACCTTTTAACGGAAAAAACCATTTTGGGTTTAGTCACATGAATGACCAAGGCAGAAACCTTTCGCGACGATTTTGAGAATGGAATTGCAGCTGAAGTTCGGTGCTCTGTTCCAATCTAGATAGATCTTGGTGAATATAATTAACAAATTGATGATTAAAATTTACTTTGTCAGTGACATCAATTAATCACAGGAGAAAATTTTAGTTCATCTTTAATGTTATCAAACTTAAACTATAAGATTTGTAATGCTAACACTATATAGAATAAATTCAAAGTTATTTAGATAAGCAAACTTTTAAAGAAAACAAACATACAAACATACAAACATACACAAAAACATAACGCCAGACCACACAACAAGAGGCATGCCCAAAAAAACCTCAAAACAGCAAAATACGAGAAATAACCGACAACCTGAAAATGTACCAAATTACACAGGACAGAAAGTAATATAACCAAACCAGCAAGGTTGCTATTGTCAAATGACTTCTCCGAAAATTCTGAAACGACCAATCTGGAAGTATCTTGTCCCTGTTCCTCTTTTACACGTGAGCTCATAGAATCTGAGAGTATCCTCTTCTTTGACCTTCTTTGCACGGACAAATTGACTCCAACTTCCAGTAAGAAAGGATCTTCCACCACCAGTTTCACTTAAACGAACTGTCCAGCCGTTCATGCTAGCATCATAGAAGACAACACTATTTGCATTGGGTTCTCCTCCATTCACAGCTGCCGAATTGATTGTGGGAGCATTTGACTTCTGTATGTAGAACTTTTTCAAATCATTTAGAGATAATTTCTTCTTAAACAACATTCGACGATGAAAATTGGTCCGCACGCATCTCTGACATGCTATTCCATTCGCATGAACCCCACATTGCGTGTTCTTACACTGTTTCAGATGAGATCCCCGAGCGCAATCCTTCAAGTCCCCTTTGGGGGCTATTTAAACGAGGATATTCAACGTAGCAACAGTTTCCATATACAGTCAAATGCAGGAAAAGCGCTTACACCCTTAACAAAAAAAAAAAAAAAAAGAGTCGGCAATTTCCGCGAAGTGGCGTCCCTTCTGTTAGAAAGAGAAGGAACTTTGAATTCTGTATTGCGAGTCAGAGAATCAAAGCAACTTGAATAATAAAAACGTAGCTGTCAACAAAACCTAAGCAAAGATAATAAGATTGCCATGGGTCCCATTGATGCCTTCTACAATCTTTTGTGTGTGTGTGTGTGTGTTCTTTTTTTTTTTTTTTTGCTTCTTTTATGAATTTTTTGCCAAAGATTGAATCAGCATTGGGCGTCATGGTTGCAAAATCTAGGATACGTTGCTCTATCAAGGTTGTCCAATTCAACGAATCACCGCAGCCCCACACACAAAGTCAACAGTCAACACACAACACACAAGCGACACCTGCATCAAAATGAACATGTCACCTATGCATCTTGAGTTAGAAGTTACCTCTGCATCATCGGCACCAAAATACCAAGGAAAGCCTTGACATAAACTAGTCTTCTGATTTTCGGTCCCTATTCCCCCATTTGAACAGATGACAGCATAAAGATCCTTCTCTGCCCTTACAAGGCCATAAGGCTACAAGACTCGTGCTGAACGCAGCCAAGACTCAATCACTTACATAACCCACAATTTACAATAAGCCCGATAACATACATCACATATCTACATTACACGCTACAACATTGTAGCACCCAAAAACGGATTTCTCCTCAGCTTCAGGAGACCTGCGACACCTTTTAACATGTTTGTGTGTGTACAATGTGGGATTCTGGATATAGTATTGCGAGCCCTTAGCAACCACCAGCACTTGCTTTTCTTTTCTTTTCTTTTATTTGGATGCATCCATTAGGAAAACTCTCTCTTGCTTCACGGGTCGTTGCTGGTTACTCACGGCATCCACATATGAACATGGCAGAGAATACCAATTATAAAATTGGCGATTTGAAAGAGATTCTGATATATTGTCGACTATGATCTAAATTGAACACATAGCAATAAAGCTATTTCTTGTCCTCGCTGAAGGTTATAACGAGATTAACAAAATTAAGAAAGTGGTAGCATGCTGGTAGTAAATCCACTAAACGAATTTCTTAAGGCCTCTTCATATAAGTAGACCTACAATTTTGACATTTTAAGGTGCAATCAAGAGAACATCGTTGGCCGTCCATTATGAAAGATTATTGAAAAGAGAAAGCCAACCTCTTTTGGATTTTTTGTTTCGAGATTTCTCCACCAGTGTTAAGACCAACTTCAAAGTTTAACTCGTTATGTGGATCGTGGACATTATGCTTAAATTGTTTTACTCTGTTCTGAAAGCTTGATTGACTCATGTAAATCTATTTGTTCTTCCTTATTATTGAGAAATTGATCTTAAGCTAATTAGCACTTCATCCTTTACCAACAATTTATTAATAATGATTCTATTAGACAGGAATTCAACATGTAATTTAACTCTAAGCTATTACTCCTTAGCAAAGATATTAAGAATATTAGGCTTCAGTAAACCTTTGGGTATCTGCAAACATTTTGTAGCTAATATTGTGACTTAAAGCTAATATTTTTCATACCCCAAATATTATATGAATTAAATAAAATGTGATTCGTAATAGAAGTGTCCAGCCACATTTCTTCTCTCTTTTCTTTTCACTTTTTCCTAAATGATATAAATATTAATTTTAGTAATCGAAAGCACCTCAAAATAAGGTAAAAACTAGTATTCTCTCTTAGTGTAACATTAAACTTAATCAGATTAACATAAAGCAAAGATCTTGTGAGTACAATTGTTACTATCCTCATTATTCCCTTTTCTCCCACAATATAGTTAAAAGGTCATGTTATGACACATTTTAAACATTTTTCATCAAAACTTCACTCCTAAAACATACGTAAATTAAAAAAATAAAATTTTTACTGAGCTAATTTGGTGTATTTTTGCTGTTGTTCTATGGAGCCCAACTTGCTATGCCACTGTTGCAGCTATGAGATTGTTGCTCCAAAAACGTGGAGGCGTCTAAGATCTTATAATGACAATTTCCAGCCGCCATAAGAGACCACAAGAGATGCGACCCATCTGGGCCCAAAGGTGGAATACTGGGCTAGGCTTTTGCGTGCAGAAAAGAAAGGGGCCTAGTGTGGCTTGATGAAAAGGTCCGGAGAGACAGAGGGAGGTTGAGCTAGTGCCTAGCTCTTGAAACATCAAAGCATTAATAGCGCCATTAATAAGAAAAAAAGTGCAATACATAGTTTAACTGATGATGGCCACAGAAAATGTAACAAATGAACTCATAAGATAATCCTTGATCTACTCTTTGCAGAACTTAAGTAGTTCCTTCCTTCCTCAAAGTTTTTTACACGACCAATTGGAACAACCTTATCCCTCCTCCTCCATTGCACGGGAGTTCATAAAATTTTATAGAATCCCCTTCACGTAATCTATTTGCCCGAACAAACTCCCTCCAGCTTCCGGCAAGAAAAGGTGTCCCATCACCAGGATCAATTAACCGAAATGTCCAACGATTCATGCCGGCGTCATGAAAGAGAAGATTCATCGGATTCGTCCCTGCTGGATTTTGTTAAAAGACACGGTAGCAGTCCATCTCACACTTGTCACGCCAGCGCCATCTGTTGTTAATTCAGCCCCCGTTAAACATGCAACCTCACACGTGGACAAACACAGCCACATCAGCCCTGCGCATCGCAACCTTGATGCGCAGCCTCTGTCCCCAAAGAAGCCGCTACCTACTGCACGCACTTGGCTGGAAATATGTCGTCGACAAACCTTCCATAATCGGCCAGTCTTTACACATCTTTGCAATCGGCACCCTCAAGGAAAGAATCGGAATCCTCAATCAAGATACTCCATTCCAATTTCAAATCCATTCCAAACCATTGCCGATCTCAAATGAAAATCTTAGATATCCTGATTTTGTAATTAGTTTCAATTTCTTAGAGATTTGTTTTCCTTTCTTGTACAGTTTGTAAAAGTCTATATATTAGATTCAATCTCTGTAAATGAAATCATCGATTTCAAGAATTCGCAAATTATTTGTGTTCTAGGGTTCTTCGGTATTCTTGAGAAATTCTCCAATTTCTCAAGAATTTACGTTTTCAACTTGGTATCCAGAGCATTAGGCCACCGCCCCTGATTTGATCCTTGATTATTCTCATCTCCAATGGCTCAATCGCAATCCGCTTTTCTCCCAACCCCATCAACCATCCCTGCCAATTCCGACACAATCTCGATTTCGGCGACCTCCGTTCGTCTTGATGGCCCGAATTTTCTTGTCTGGAAGGCAAGAATACTTCCTTACCTTCGGGCGACAGAGCTCCTACCCATCATCGATGGGTCCTTGCCGGCTCCTCCGAAGACCACAACAGTCACCGAACCCAGCGGGACTGCTATTCAGGTTCCTAATCCTGAATATTCTGAATGGCTGAAGCGGGATCAGACTGCTCTCGGCCTCCTCCTGAATACCTGCTCCGATGCTATTGTCAGCCAACTGACAACCCAGGACACATCGGCAGAAGTATGGCGTGCCCTTGCTGCTGAGTTTACCGCCCAAAGCTCCGCCCGGACTTTGCTTAAAGGGCCATTGGACCGCGGACTCTATCGCCTTCATCCAAATAAATTGGAGCACAAGCCCATTGCACTTAATTTATCTTTACAACAACCTGAAAAATGGCATCTTCGATTAGGGCATACAAGTTACCCTACTGTACTCAAAGTGCTTCGAATGAATAAAATAAATTTTGAAGGCAATTATCATTCTTTTTGCAATTCTTGCCATATGAGTAAAAGTGCGCAACATGTGCATCCGCCTACTCGAAATAAATCAAAAGCACCACTCAATTTAATTCACTTTGATATATGGGGACCTGCCCCAATTTTATCACACTTAGGCAATAAATATTATATTGCCTTTATTGATGATTTTTCCAAATTCACCTGGATCTATGCATTCCAATCTCGCACTCAATTTCTTCCCATTTTTGAACAATTTCGAACACTTGTTGAAAATCAATGTTCCCTTAAAATTAAAAATGTTCAATGTGATGGCGCCTCCGAATTTACATCTTTCGCTTTCACCAATCGTCTTACTCAATTGGGCATTCACCAACGAATCTCTAGCCCTTATGCACATTTTCAAAATGGCTCTGCAGAACGCAAACATCGCCATATAGTCGAAACTGGGCTTTCTCTTCTTAATTATGCCCACGTACCCTTTATCTATTGGGATCTTGCTTTTGAAACAGCCGTACACATCATAAATCGGCTTCCTAGTCCCGTTATTGACAATAAATCACCATAGGAACTCTTTTTTGGACAACAACCATCTATATCCCATCTTCGTGTGTTTGGTTGTTTAGTATTCCCTAACTTGCGTCCTTGCGCTAAAAATAAATTGGAACTCCGTTCCAAACCATGCATATTCTTGGGCTATCCTTCCAATTATAAAGGCTATCGATGCCTTTGCCCCACTACAAATAAATTCTTTATTGTTGCTGATGCTTCTTTTGATGAATCTAAATTTCCCTTTCATCAGGCATATCAACAATCAACATTGAATCACTCCAATATCCCACTTCACATCTCTATTCCCTCTTCATCTAGGCCCCTGGCTCCTTCACTTGTTGAACCACAATCTACAAGGGCCTCCACCATACCTTCACAATCTGAGCCTCTCAATCCTAGTCCATCAATTTCAGATCAGGCTCCTCTCCCATCCACCACTACCACCTCCACTCATCCTATACCATTTCTCGGAGGACTTTAACCAGGCAACAGACGTATGCCTTGACTCTTAATGCTCATCCATATAAGGAACCTACGTGTTTCACTAAAGCATCGACTTCCTCTGAATGGCGCAAAGCCATGGCTGAGGAATACACAGCTTTAATTAAAAATCAAACTTGCGAGTTAGTCCCCCATTCTCCTCACATTCAACCTATAGGTTGCAAATGGGTTTACAACATTAAACTTAAATCCAATGGATCCCTTGAGTGCTACAAAGCTCGCTTAGTTGCAAAAGGATTCCATCAACGTCCCGGTATTGACTATACCGAAACATTTAGCCCCGTTGCTAAACCTGTCACAATACGAACCTTACTCTCCATTGCTTATAGCAAAGGATGGTTAATTCGACAACTTGATGTCAAAAATGCATTTCTCCATGGGCATCTTGAAGAAGAAGTGTTTATGAAACAACCCCAGGGTTTTATTGATCCCCAACATCTTAATCATGTATGTCGTCTTCGATGTTCCCTTTATGGATTAAAACAAGCCCCTCGGGCCTGGAATCATCGCTTATCCCAATTTCTTCGACAAATTGGTTTTTCTATTTCTACAGTAGATTCCTCACTATTTTTTCTCCACACTACTACCTATAGCATCTTTCTTCTCGTTTATGTTGATGATATCATTCTTACTGGAAGTCCTAATGCTCCCATCTCTCATATTCTTACACAACTACAAAATGAATTTGATATCAAAGATCTTGGCGATCTCCATTATTTTCTTGGGATAGAAGCATTACCAACATCCAATGGTCTTCTCTTACATCAAGCAAAATTCGCACATGATATTATCCAACGTGCCAACATGGGTAATGCTCGTGGTGTTTCTACTCCATGCACCACTAGTTCTCCACCTTCCATTCATGATGGTGAACCCCTTTCTGACCCTACGCATTATCGTAGCATTGTAGGTGCTCTCCAATATCTCACTCTTACTCGTCCTGATATTGCCTATGCAGTCAATACTGCATGCCAATACATGCATGCTCCCACTTCCACTCACTGGACTTTTGTCAAACGAATTCTTAGATTTCTTGCAGAAACACCACGCTATGGGATTCAACTCACCAAATCGTCATCTTCTCAACTTCATGCTTACTCTGATGCCGGATGGGCAGGCGACTGTGATGATCGACGTTCCACCGGCGGTTTTTGTGTCTTCCTTGGATCCAACCTCATCTCCTGGAGTTCTCGCAAGCAGAAGACTGTAGCTCGTTCTAGTACTGAGGCTGAATTCAAATCTCTGGCTGATACCACTGCAGAACTCATCTGGATTGAAGCAGTTCTTTGTGACTTGAAACATCCGCTCTCTGCTCCTCCAACGTTGTGGTGCAACAACCTCTCAGCTCTTTATCTCTCTACCAACCCTGTGTTCCATGCCCGTACCAAGCATGTCGAGATTGACTTCCATTTTATTCGCGAACGAGTCAAGAACCGCCAACTTCATATCCAATTCATCTCCTCTGTTGATCAAACAGCGGACATCTTCACCAAAGGTCTTTCCTCATCTCGCTTCTCCACACTTCAAAACAAGCTTACAGTCCGAAGCGACCCTTCAACTTGCGGGGGGGTGTTAAAAGACACGGTAGCAGTCCATCTCACACTTGTCACGCCAGCGCCATCTGTTGTTAATTCAGCCCCCGTTAAACATGCAACCTCACACGTGGACAAACACAGCCACATCAGCCCTGCGCATCGCAACCTTGATACGCAGCCTCTGTCCTCGAAGAAGCCGTTACCTACTGCATGCACCTGGCCGGAAATATGTCGTCGACAAACCTTCCATAATCGGCCAGTCTCTACACATCTTTGCAATCGGCACCCTCAAGGAAAGAATCGGAATCCTCAATCAAGGTACTCCGTTCCAATTTCAAATCCATTCCAAACCATTGCCGATCTCAAATGAAAATCTTAGATATCCCGATTTTGTAATTAGTTTCAATTTCTTAGAGATTTGTTTTCCTTTCTTGTACAGTTTGTAAAAGTCTATATATTAGATTCAATCTTTGTAAATGAAATCATCGAATTCAAGAATTCCCAAATTATTTGTGTTCTAGGGTTCTTCGGTATTCTTGAGAAATTCTCCAATTTCTCAAGAATTTACGTTTTCAACTGATTTAAAGCTGCCGGATAGATTCTGCGAACTTGTGACTCCGACACATAGAGTCTTTCCAAGTCATGTGACGACAGCTTCTTCTCAAACAGCAGATATCCAGAGACACTCATCTCCGTATTACAGGCCTGGTCGGTTTCACTTCCGCCGATCCTATGATGATCAAATCGGATGAAAATGAGCATAGTGGCAAATTAATTAAATGGACTACTTTTCAGTAATGAAATCTATGTAACAAAGATTAAGTCAAACCACAGAGGAAGAGACCGGAGTTAAGTTTAGGTATCTTAGTGCTAGAACCGTCAGGAAAGCTACAAAAATACCCTAACCAGCCCAGACACTTCACCGGCTCCGAGGTCGAACTCCGTGAGGAGCGCCAGGAGTTCGGACCGTCGCCGGTGGACCAAAGCTCTATTTAACGCCTCGTCATGCTCACAAAAGCAGCATATGACCATCGACGTCGTCATCCTCAATCGTCAATCTCCAGTTCTTGACGTTTCTGACAACGACGACGAGTATGAGGAGCCTGACGCTGGAGGCTCTTTGGTTTAAGTGGCCCTTTAAATTTGTGGCTATCCAGACAGAGTCGCTTACTCCAAAGAACCATGCACACTTTGAAGGACCCTCGTTTCTATTAATTATATCTGAGCTATGGTTATAAATGGTTAACTAGCAAACATGCAAAACCAAATCTTCTTAGAAAAAATCTGAAGCCATTCTTAACTCGAATCAGTTGCAAGTTCAAAGAAAACATCCTATGTAAACCTTGCGGTTTGCACCACATATGATGGTATCCATAGAAGAATCAGATCGTGCACTAAAAAACACAGAACACGAAGAAAAAGAAGAAGAAGAAGAAGAAGAAGAAGAAGAAGAAGATTGAAGAAAGCTCACTGATAAACAAAGACTCTGACACTTGGTTGAAGGACTGACGATAAATTTATGGTTTTAGAATCACATATTTAAACATCAAAAAAGGTACAGTCCAAGGGCCCCACTTATAATAATACAATAAACTTGATGGAGCCATATGGCTGTCACAATCTATATAGATTTTTTCAGTTTGATGAGACACATTCTTTTAAAAGTGAAGTATGTGTTTCCACACTCCACCTACTTTTTTTCGAAGCAAAGGGGTCCACCTATAAATCATAGGCAAAATCTTGACATGAAATCATCAAGTTCAACGCAATTAAAAAGCGAATACCTTGTTTGGTTGGATCAAAATTAGTTAAAGAATATTTTTATTTCAATTTGTTAAGAGATAATTTTAACATTTTCCAAAAATTTTTAACTATAGAAAAAATAAAATTGAGTAAAAAAACTAAAGTTTTATTAATATGATTTTCAATTTTAATGTTAATTATAGACAATTAGAACCTGATTCTTCCAAAATAAACATAATTTATTTTCTTTGACGTTATTGTCAAGCATTAATTAATTTATTCTCAGCAAAACATGCCTAATATCAAAATTCTTCAGCTGCTGAAATAAAAGCTAAATTTTGATTAAATGGCGTGCTGAATTTACCGGATAACTCCAGACTACAAATAGGACAATTCTGATTTTCGTGTTTTATTTTGTTTATTGAAAAGACTTAATAAGAAAAAGTATTATTTTTGATATTGTAACTTTTTAAACCTTTTATGACGTGGGTTAAGAAGTCAAACCCGTTACTCAATTACGTCACTTGTCAACCGACAAGTGAGTTGGTGAACGTAACCGGCAAAGTGGGCCATGTTTATCCACAAATGCGCTGTCTGTACTTTTGATAGTGACGTATCTGAGTTTCGTAAGGTACGAGGAGCACTGAATTTGTGTCGGAATCCAACAGGAGGCCATTGTGGTAAATGTGTCTTCCGTACATGTCGGGCCATCTGGTTGACCGAGATCATCATTACGGCCTTCTTTTCTTTTGAGATTTGATGTGGACCGGAACACGGTGGACATGTCTTTGCCTTTTGTCGTTCTCTTTTGCAGCGGCGATTTTCAAAAGCGTTTTTAGGTAAAAGAAAAAAGCAATAAAAAAAATCAAGAATTGGATTACTCAGAAGTCACTCTAAATATTTGAAAACATGTCACTTTCATCAAAATTTTTTTCTGAAGAAAAGATCTCTAAATCAAACTCTTCAATGACTAGTAAAGTGGGGACATGATATTTCGTACTTAAAATTTCTCTAAATCAGACTATTATGTACTAATGGAGTCAAAACTTCTTGATACTAGATTTTGTTGTTAATGAATCATATAGTTGGATTTCATTGATTTTATTTTTTGCATTTAGCTCTTGATCCTTTACAAATTGAATAGGACTTGTTCTAGCTAAACAAAATTTATTTTTAATGAACCTATCATTGAGGTTTTTGTCTTTTTTTGCAAAACACACTTTCGGAAATTTCTTCAACTTCAAACGGTTAGAACAACAATATTTACTAATTGAACTTTCTAGGTGGCTTTTAGACTATTGAAAAGGCAAGTGTGCATCTTCTTTCTTTATTATGTATCGCAAAAGACTAGACACAAGAAAAGAATTAATGGTTATAATTTGTTTAACTTCTATGGTTGAACAACTTGGCCATTGGACGGTCAATCATGTTGTTTACTCAACAATAATTGGAGTGAGAAATACGCTATCAACACTATATGAAAGTCTTGTTTTTTTGCCTCTTTTCTTAAGGAAGACGTGTTTGGTCATTCAAAAAGTGAACCAATCACAAAATTTAGAAAAACAAATTTTCATTATGACAAAAAGTTAAAATACCAAGATATCTAAAGAGAAATCGAATCAAAATGTCAAATCGCGTGAGACATCTATTGAAATAGAAACAAACTTCACATATAAAGTGCAGCCCAAAGCTACCTAACCCCACTAATCATTTGACTTTCTCTAGATGTCATCTTGTGATCCATGTAATTGCTCATTGCTTTAAATGACAAATGAATAAGGTGTAGGTAGTTAACTTTCAACTAAAAGCTTTGACTGATAGATCCAAAAGCATAGTTCGAAGTTTGATTAGCTAATCAATATATCTAAAGTCGTTGCTACTCCTTTATCTTATTTAATTCGGAAAGTACAGCTAAAAGGTATCATTTCTTAGTGTTTCCAACTTTTTTCCAACCTTTTGTTGTTTCAATCTGCGTATGTCGGCGGAGGTGGCAAACAAATTTAATAGGCCGTTAATGACATGGCACAAGTACAAAGTCCATACTACCATGAGTTGGGATCACAGCTGTTATATTTAACCAATCATTTAGCAGCGTAACGTGTAGACTGGGGCTTACTTGTTTTATTCTAAGAGTTGGATTTAGTTCCACACCCACAAAAAACATAGAAACAAACTTCAATGCTTCTCTGTAGTACGAGCCTTTAGCTTTTCCAATTAATTGCCTCGAGATACTAAACCTTTCAATACTTCATAAGATTATGATACGACACTGTACAATTGTAGAATGGGGTCTAATGTGGCAGAACAAACTTTGTTAGTAATACAGAATGAAGATCCTAACTTTCTTATAATGTCGGTTTGCTTTTATGCTATTATTGGTATAATTTTATTTCCTTGTAGTAGTTAGAGAAGGCTCTAGATCACACCATGTATGGCATTTCAATTAAAAACCCATAGTCAATTACATGATTGAGTTTGAGATTCTCTACTAAGTGGTTGTTTGACGAAAGGTACTCCTTTAGAAAGCATGTCTGCTTTGTTCAGATCATTGTCGTAGTAATAAAATGACTTGAGTTTAACTTGCTAGGCAAGGCAAAAAGATCATTGGTATTAGACAATCATGTCGACGGGTAGGACACACAACTTATCATTAGACAACAAATGGGGTTGTCATTTTCTGGTCGGTGAAATCTGATAAGACTTATCAAGAGCTCGCCTACCTTGTGTACCTTTTAACGAAATAAACTATTTTTGGGTTTAGTCGCATGAATGACCAAGGCAGAAACCTTGCGCGACGATTTTGAGAATAGAATTGCAGCTGGAATTTGGTCAATTTTGATGGCTCTGTTCCAATCTAGATAGATCTTAGTGGATATAATTAACATATTGATGACAGAGAGGGTAACACAGCGTGGTCTATCCGGACAATGTTACAGTCTGTACTCTACATAAAGAAAGAAATCAATGAACAAAATGTTTGTCTGAGCAAATCTTTCTGAGTATGACAAATAATTTTGTCATTTGGAATCCTCTTGACTTTATTTGTCCGGCGACAAATGTGAAACTGAGTTTTGTCCTTATAACTTACCTAACATAAATATTAAGCTTTGTATGTTATATATGCCACTAAATAACGTCAGTTTTATATAGATTAAGAACATAGCAGATCTTTTTAGGTGAAAGTACCAAGCTGTGTTACAATGACGAACCAATTCAACGTCGGCCCCCAAGATTTAGTGAAGTCAGCAGAGGCCGTGGCTAGAAGTTGAAACAAAAAAGAAAGCAGAAGGGGTCTCCTGCATGTGCCGCAGCTAGAGATCCATATATTTTACTGCATTTGACCCTTCTGAGTTTTAAGTCCGATGAGTCCAGATATGTGGTGATGGCTGCGCTACTAGAAAGTGAGTTGGAATCACAGCCGTCACCTGTGACCAAATTTTTCGTGGTGTAACGTGTCGAGAGGGGCTTACTTGTTTTCTCCTAAGAAAGCATGGGAATCCTTTAGAGGTGCATCTAGCCGCACACCCACGAAAAACATAGACCACAAACCTTGAAAAAGGTGGCCTGAGAGTGACTTCAGTAGAATGAAGATCCTACTTAAACTTTCAATTCTTCATTGGATTATGATACGACATTGTACAATTGTAGAATGGGATCTAATGTGGCTGACCAACTTTGTTGTTCATCTAGAATGAAGAACCTAACTTTGTTATAATGTCGGTTTGCTTTTATACTATTATTGATATAATTTTATTTCCTTGTGGTAGTTAGAGAAGCTTCTAGATCACACCATATGGCATTTCAATTCAAAAAACAACCAATTACATGATTGAATTTGAAATTCTCCAATAAGCGGTTGTCTGACAAAAGGTACACCTCTGGAAAGCATGTTGGCTTTGTCCTGATCATTGCCGTAGCATTAAATCGCCGGGCAAGACAAAAGGATCATCGGCTTGATCTAGCCCTCTTTTTCAAATCATTGATTCAGGTATTGTGTTTCACGAGTGTTCTGTCATCGACAATCGTACCAGTTCTTAGTTCAAAAGAGAGTAAACATTGAATTTTTCCAAGCTACAGGCGTGCTGCATGGAACTGGAGAACCTTTTCATGATCATTGTCTGATATTCTTTTAGTTGTTCTTATATACGTTAGTCTTGTAAATCGTTGCCTATGAACCGGACTCTAAAAGTCATGATTTCGAGCTGATTAAGCTCAAATCTCAAGTCACTTGATTATCTCTATCTGGAACTCTTTCTTCGAGTGGCACCCATTATGGAGAGTGGCGACAGTACGATTGGTCAAATGATTTCGTAATATATATCGATAATGAAGCACAATGATGCTTGTCTTTCTTCAAGTGGCACCCATCTCTATATGGAACTCTTTGTACAATTTATGTAGGCTCTTTCTTATTTAGACAACCAAACGTTTGAAGACAGCAAACAGATACAGAACTGAAGTCACGACCAGACAACCGGGGACTTCCCCCAAAACCCTAATACATATGGAGAACAACACAACACAATAAGCAACCTAAAGCAACCAGGCGTACAGGGCTAACAACTTGGAAAAGAAAGCTGAAAATAGAAATCGACAACCTGACAATGCAACAACAACTTACACTGAGCTAAAACACAATGAAACCCAGCCGGCCTTTGTCAATTCTGCAGAAACGTTAATGCTTCCAGTCTTAGAATTAGAAATACGACTGAGAACTCATCAATCTGGTGGAATCAAAACCCTTGATTGCTTGCTTAGAAAACTAATTACAGGAAAAGAAACACATATACAGTTAGGGCAAAGCTACACGGGCCTCACATGAGGCTCAAGCCCACAAGAAAACATAAACTAAAGGCCCAACTAGCTAAGGGCCGACCCAACTAAAATAAATTAATTACAATAAATTACAAGCAAATACATTATATCGCAACACCCAGAAACAACTCTGACACGAAGCCGATAAGGAATATTTCTCGGGTTCCTTCCTTGTACTTCTGATTTTTGAGGACATCTCCTGGGCGTTTGCGGCTGTTCTGGAGAAACTCTTTCCATCCTTTTTCCAGATAACACTTGTTCTTCCTTTTATGAAAACGGAATGCCAAGGCATTCCTGTTGACATCGTAGAGAACAAGATCTTGTCTGAACTCATCATGATTTGGCAGGCAGTGAAAAGCTTGGGGACAGATTTGGGGAGCAGAATCCACTCCTATGTAAAGCCTTGAGCTTTCTCTCATTTCATTTTCTGTCAGCTCCTTCGTGCACACATCAACGGGATTCGTCATGTCAAATTTCAGTCCTTCCATTCTGGTGTTTATTTGACCACTATAACAATGCATAAGATTATGGGCACAACATTGTATATAGAGAGATACAAGGTCGTTTTCAAGGCTGCTGACTATAACATAAAAAATAAAAAAAAATCTATCCATACTTTGTTGTGCATGGACAACTTCATCCGTTAATGGTCTTTCCAAACGTTACTATGGTTTCTCCAAAGCAAATGGGTCCTAACCTCCGATCAAAGAAAGAATCTTGAACTAGAATATTCAAGTTTAACGCAATAGAACAGATGAGTTCACTATTCAATCTAGCTATATTTGTTGAACCTACTAAATATCTCGAATTTTCAGCTTATATATTCAAGCTTGGTTTGGAGTCACATGACTCTTTATAGCTCAAGAAAATTTCATCATAACTTTTATAATAGAAAGCTTGGCTTTTCACTTAATGATATAAAAATTTTGCTGGTCTAATTATTCCATAAAGTTAGAACATGTTTTTCCTCTTAGGTGAACAAAATTTATTTTGTTTAATTATATTTAAACCTTAGCTTTTTTTTTCTTTTTTGGCAAAACAAGCCTAATACGAATTTTTTATCCTTTGTCAATTAGAAAAATGTTGACCTTTATTATTTGATTTTGTTCATTGAAAAGATTTAAAAGGAAGGAAATATATTAGTTATTTTATTTTCAATGATGTATCTTATTCAATAATGCACTACCGAATCAACAAGGAAGTCGTTGAATTTGAGATCCTAGGATGAAAATAAAGGCTGTACAGAGAATATCCTAACCTAACTAGTGTTATTCTAACATGGTGGGGACGACCTGTGTCGATTGCTACTTTTTCTGGTCTTCTGCTTTTGCATCCTCGTTTTTCAAAAGCCATTCGATCTTTATTTGAAAAGACAAATGCAACTAGACATGATCGTTTATGTACATTAGCACTAATTGAAGATTCGAATCGATGGGATTTTTGAAAGGCATTTTTCGTATTTGAGGACATGAATAATTGAAGGCCAATAGACAAGCAAATTCTTGATCTTTTGGCTTATCGTTTCCATCGAAAAGGACTTAAAGAACAAAAAGAGCACTAGCATTTAATGTCTTCGACTTTTTGTTATCTTTTGCCCTTTTGTTTATCTTGGGTTGTCTGAAGATTTCAAAAGCCACCTACAGATCTATGCAAAAAGATTACCCCAGCAAGTAATCATGTCGACGGATATGCCCCACAACTTATCATTAGACAACAAATGGGGTTATTTTTTGGTCGGTTAAATCTGATAAGACTTATCAAGAGCTCGGCTACCTTGTGCACCTTTTAACGGAATAAACTATTTTGGGTTTAGTCACATGAATGACCAAGGCAGAAACCTTGCGCGACGATTTTGAGAATAGAATTGCAGCTGGTGTTTGGTCAATTTTGATGGCTCTGTTCCAATCTAGATAGATCTTAGTTAATATATTCAACAAATTGATGACGGAGAGGGTAACACAGCGTGGTCTATTAGGACAATGTTACATCCTGCACTCTACACATACAAAGAAATCAGTGAACTAAAATGTATGTTATATATACAATTAGCAAATCTTTTTAGGTGAAAGTATCAAGTCGTGTGTTACAATCATAAACCAACTCAATGTCGGTCCCCAAGATTTAGCAAAGTCAGTGGAGGCCGTGGCTAGAAGTCGGAATAAAAAAGAGATTAGAAAAGGTTCTCGTGCATGTGCTGCAGCTAGAAATCCAACTATTTTACTGCATTTGACCCTTCTGAGTTTTAAATCGGATTAATCCAGATATCTGGTGATGGCAGCGGTATTAGAAAGCAAAAAATCAGTGCTATGTATGGCCATGGCTTGGATTAGGTGAGGTAGTGGTGGGTGGTGACGGAAACGATGGCCAACTGAGTGAGAAGGAGATAATATTCTGCAATGAATGACAATGAGTTTATTTGCTTAGAGTATCATCTGTAGAGACCTTTAAAAAAAAACAAAAACAAAAACAAAAGCAAGAACAAAAACAAAGCAACAAAGAGCACCATAGATCAAACTTCACATGGCAGCATACTAAGACAGCAGAAATAAAATCACCCATATTGAAGATGTCTCACAGGCACTCCATGTGCACTTATTTTAGGTAACAAACTAGGAAAATGCACCAACACGTTATTCCAAAGTAAAACATAACAAAATCCATCATAGAGCTGGTCTTTGTCAAATCTGCGCAAATGATTATAATGCTCCCTCAAATAACAGTGGCTTGAAGCCAATTAAGAAGACTATATCTCCAGTTCCTTTCTCGTGCTTCTGAATTATGACGACATCTCCACGACCTTTGTTCTTGTTCTCAAGAAACTCTTTCCATCCTTTTTCGAGATAACATTTGTTGTCCAATTTATGAAAATGGAAGGTCAAGGGGTTTGTAATTCCATCGTGGAGAACAAAATCCTTTTTAAACTCATTCCCTGGAGAGCCAACAAAAGCTTCAGGGCAGAGTTGGCGAGCAGACTCCTCAGCTATGTAGAGTCTGCACCTCTCACGCATGTCATGTTCTGTCAAAGTCTTCGAGTACACATCAACAGGATTCGTACGCACAAAGTTCGGATATGCCATTCTTCTGCAACCAAACATTCCATTCTTTAAAATCAACACAAAAGTAGCGATTCAATGTACAAAGCAAAAAGTAAACTTAAAACATTGAGAGAACGATGGGGTGTGAGTCATGAAGTGAAAGTAAATATGTCACAGTAAGTGGATGATATTGCATGTCGCTTTTACGAGAGGGAGAACTTTGTGCCTAGCTACATGAGTAAAATTGTTCAGTGAAATTTTACATGCAAGTATACATGTCGAACAAGTAATATAATGATGAATATGAATATCGTCCCATAGAGATTGATACTTACAAAACTAATTAATTACTAATAAGGAATAGTTTCTAAAGTTTATCTAACCAACTGAAATGATAGAACATTAAATAAACAACTAAATTTGACCTAAACTCGATAAACGAAATATGCTAGAGCATCCAATTTCACCAAATTACTAGGTACAAATGTCGATTATTCATGCTAGCAATAGTAATTCTACTAATGTGATGGCGGAATTTCTTAATTTATTCACTATCCTATGTTTAAGTATTGTGAACCTACTCAGCTCATTGACTTACTATATTTGTACCAATGAATTAAATGAACTAAGTGCTTTAAAATTTGTGAATATTCCAGTTTACACCTAAAGTCACACAAATCATATGTTATATGTTTATCCATACTAATATATGGTTGTATATTATATGAAGCAACTGCATGTCATTTCTTGTTGCTCTCTAATATGCAAATTAAATCATTTAAGTGGTAGCTAATCACCTAAAAGCATTATACTCCGTAATATGCAACTTCACATTCATAAAATGTCTCACAAAACACAGACAATCATACCATTCATACGTCATAATCAAGTTCCATTGTAGCTCTAACATAATAAACTAAAACAACATATTTACACAAACTAAATCAATGCAATAATGTGAACAAAACATTCTGTAAATTAAAAACATTATTAAAGGTGTCACTAAAATGTCTTCAAATCACAAAAAGGTTGCATAAATCTGCACATCAGGGGTAGAGGAAGTTCTGTCTTAAAAAGGGGGCAAAATGAGTTGCACACGAGCCATCACGCATTTTTGCACCCGCCGGTGACACTACTTTTCAGTAATGAAATCCATGTGATAAGGAGCAAGTCAAACCACAGAGGAAGAAAACGGAGTTTAGTTTAGGTATCTTAGGGCTAGAAGCGTCAAGAAAGCTATAAAAATACCCTAACCAGCGCAGACACTTCACCGGCTCCGAGCTCGGACTCCGCGAGGAGCACCAAAAGTATGGTTTGCCGCCGGCGGACCCGAGCTCTATTTAACACCTCGTCATGCTCACAAAAGCAGCACATGACCATCGACGTCGTCATCCTCCATCGTCAATCTCTAATTCTTGACGTTTCCGACAACGACGACGAGTATGAGGACCCTGACGCTAGAGGCTTTTCGGTTTAAGTAGCCCTTTAAATTTGTGGCTATCCAGAGAAAGTCGCTTACTCCAAAGAACCATGCACACTTTGAAGGACCCTCGTTTCTATTAATTATATCTGAGCTATAAACTAAGATGGATCATTCTTCTCTATGTTTTAGTGCGTCTATCTCCCAAATGGACGACTTCAAGGATAGATTTAGACACAACAAAAACAGAATCAACAAAGGTGCGCTAATGGGAGCCCCAAAGATTAACTACCCTAGTTTACTAGCCCCATGCTTATCTACCTGATTCTAGGGCCCTTCTACCCTCCCTTCCTCACCTTTTCGTCCTAAAACTTCGCTCTCGGTGACTTCCAAAGCGGACTTACATCTTTTAGAGCTTACTATCGAAGGTATTCAAACACATATAGAATAAACAAAAGGTAAGCAAAGATAAAATAATAGTACCTTAGCGAGTTCTATTATAGCAGCACGTTTGAGATCACAAGGATTGATGTTTTGTGAGTTGGGGTTGGGGTTGGGGAACTGTTCCCCAATTATCTCGGTGCTCCTTATATAGGAGTTGAGGTCCTTAAGCTAGTGGATGCCAGCGCAGTAGCTCCATTATTAATCGCAGAGCATCTTAAAAAGAAAAAGTAAAAGTAGATGCTTGGCAGAGCATCTGAAAAGTAAAAGTGAAAACAAAAGATACCATGCAGGGTATCGACAAAGAAAAAGTAGCCTCCACTAGTCGGTGTCGGCCAAGGCTTCTTCGGCTTAGGAGTCTTCTACATTACGGTTGACACCTGGTAGTAGCTTTTCCACTAAGCTTTTATTTTATTTTTATTAATTTTAAAAAAAAAAAATTTTATTTATAAACGCACACACCCGGGGAGGGGGAGGGACGGGGTTCGAACCCACGACCGGGTGGACTCGCCGGTCAGGGTTTGGCTCAGTGTCTTTAACCACTGAACCAGGGCCCGCCCCTACTAAGCTTTTATTGCTTAGAGAGAAAGGAATATTCATAGTGATATACCCTGGGCCCCATATTTTCATGATAAGGTTTCACAGAGCAATGCAAGCTGTCGCCAGTTAGTGTTGTCAGGCTCCTAGCATCTTTTCATACAGAGATGAGTCAGCGACCACCTCCAAAATCGATGCTCTTTCACGACTTCCAAGGGGATTCCATACAACATCCCTGTAGATCGCGATATCATGCCATACTACAGTGACAAGTGTCACAAAATGAAGGACAGTAGAGTGTGGGAATGATACTCTCTATTAACACTGCAATAATATGTTTGTACAAAGGGAGGTCTACTTATAAACCGATAGGATGGCTTTACATGGTAAGTGCAATAATGTAATATATAAGGAAAATATATACATTAAATATTGTATCACAAATAAGAATAAATCACGTAATATTCCATAACACTCCCCCTTAAGCCGAAGATTTGAATAAGTCAAATACTCCAAGTTTGGAAAAAAGGTGCCAATGTTATTTACTGCAAAGAGCTTTAGTGAATAAGTCTATAGGCTGCTCTTGAGTGGAAATATGACGTGTTGAAATGATGCCCTGTTGTAGTTTCTCTCTCACATAATGGAAATCCACCTCGATGTGTTTAATTCTCTCATGAAAAATTAGATTCGCCGCAATCTTCCCTGCTGCTTCATTATCACAAAATAATTGGGCCGGCTGTTGGAGATAGAACCCGAAGTTGCTAAGTAATCCCATGATTCATACTATCTCATAAGTGGTAACTTGCATTGCATGATACTCAGCTTCTGCAGATGAGAGGGAGACTGTAGGTTGCTTCTTAGAGCACCATGATATCAAGGAATTCTTAAGCATTATGCAAAAACCTGTGGTTGATCTTCGTGTCATGGGGCAAGTGCTATAATCAAAGTTGCAGTAGGCTTTTAGTACCAGTTTCGATGTTGAAAGGAACATGAGTCCAAGCCCTGGGCAACTTTTGAGATATTTGATGACTTTCATAGCTGCCTCCATGGGTGATTGCTTCGATGCATGCATAAATTGGCTAAGCAACTAAAATGGAAAAGTGATATCAGGTCGAGTAAGTGTCAGGTAGATTAATTTGCCAACCAAACGTTGATATGTTGAGGGATCTTCAAGAGGTGGATCATGGATTTCTTTTGGGGAACTGTCATCACACTCAATACTCGTGAATTTCTTGTTCTGCTCCATGGGAATTATAAAAGGTTTGGAGCCTGTTAATCCTGCCTCAGAGATGAGCTCCAAAGTGTATTTCTGTTGACTCAAGGAAATTCCTTGTGGGGAGCGAGTAATTTCAATGCCAAGAAAAAACTTTGACTAGCCAAGATCCTTCATGGAAAATGTAGAATTCAAGTATGTCTTAAAATCAGTAATGGCAGCATGATTGTTTCCTGTGATCAAAATGTCATCAATATAAATGAGAAGAGCAACAAAGGAACTTCCCTGTGGTTTGGTGAAAAGAGAATAGTCATGCCAAGACTACTGAAAACCATAAGCAAGAAGAGTTGTAGTAAATTTTGCATCCCACTGACGAGAGGCTTGTTTGAGACCATACAAGGATTTGTGCAATCGACATACAAGTCCCTCCCTCTAATTACGAAATCCAGGTGGAAGCACCATATAAACTTCCTCAGAGAGATCGCCATAAAGAAAGGCATTTTGAACATCTATCTGAAAAAGAGGCCAATGGCGCACAACATCAATAATAACAAGTAACCGAACAATAACATGTTTGGTAGTCGGAGAGAAGGTGTCTTGATAGTCAAAACCCTCACGTTAAAGGTACCCCTTAGTGACTAAGCGAGCCTTGTAATGCTCAATAGAACCATATGCACATTATTAAACCTTATAAACCCATTTACAACCAATTGGACGACGACCAAGGGGTAAAGGCACCACATCCTAAGTATGATTAGCCACAAGGGCAGCAAGCTCGTTATCCATGGCAGCAACCTAATTAGGGTCCTTAATAGCCTCATGGAAAAAATAGGGTTCAAGGATAGTAGAGATGGAAGCAATGAAGTGCTGGTGTTGGGGATGACATTGGTCAAGGGAAATGTAGTTGGAAATGGGGTAGAGAGAGGTGCAGGAGGAGGAAGGTAAAGTAGGATAGAGATAGTCACTACTCCAAATAGGGGGTTTGATGGAGTGGCCAGAGCGATGCACAGAAGGGGATGAGGGTGGAGGGGGCGCATCAGGAGGTTGATCTGAAGGAGCAGTAGGTAAAAGAGGAGGGGTATCGGGAACGAGGGCAAGGGAAGAAAAATCAGGAACAATGGGAGGAGGGTCCGTAGGATGAGGTCGGAAAAAATAGGGTCATTAACCGGTAAGGAGGATGGAGAGTATGGTTCTATAGGCGGGACAATGGGGGCCGAAGGGACTGCAAGACCGTCAAGGGACAACGTGGAAACTTAGGAAGCAAAAGGAAAAATATTTTCATGAAAAACAACATCGCGACTGACAAAGAATTTGTGAGTGGCGGGATTAAAAAGCTTGTAACCCTTTTGATAAGAGGGATATCCCATGAAACACAAGGAGTGGCACGAGGGCTAAATTTGTCACGGGGACTAAGAGTAGTGGCAAAATATTGACAACCAAAAACACGCAAGTGGTCAAAGAGTGGAGGTGTGCCGAATAAACGCTCGTAAGGCGTGAGGCCACCTAAAGGAGTAGAAGGAAGTCGATTGATGAGGTAGGTAGCAGTCAAAATGCATTCACCCCAAAAGCGGGGCAGAAGATGAGCTTGAAAAAGTAAAGCATGAGCCACTTCTAAGAGATGGCGACGTTTGCGTTCAACAACCCCATTTTGCTAAGGGGTATGAACGCAAGAACTTTCATGAAAAATGCCTCGGGAAAGAAGAAATGAGGAACATTCGGAGGAAAAAAATTCAATGCCATTGTCAGAACGAATGCGTTTGACGGTGGCACCCAATTGTGTACTAATCATTGAAAGAAAAGATTGAATTTTTGAAAAAACTTGACTTTTAAATTGTAGTAAAAAAGTCCATGTAGCAAGGGAAAAGTCATCAACAATAGTTAAAAAAATAACGAGCGCCATTATGGGTAGGGGAACAATGAGGGCCTCAAACATCCATATGGACAAGGTCAAAAATGTGTTGGGTAGCAGATGTGCTAAAGGGAAAAAAGGCACGAGTTTGTTTGGCAAGAGGACAAATGGTGCAAGAGAAATTATCGGGGCAAGTAATGGTCTTGCCATTTGCAAAATAGGATTTGGAAGAAGAATGTCCAAGTCGTTAATGCCAAATAAAATATTCATTATTTAAAACTGAATTGCAAACATGAGTCTTTGTTGGAGTACAACGAGAATTTATTATGGAAAAAAAGATAATTGGAAAAAACAGAATTAAAATTCCTAGAGATAACAAAACAAAGAAAGTAAAGTCCCCTTTCAACCTTGCCGAGTCCAATAAGCTCCCCAGTTGTTTGGGCTTGAAAAACACAAAAGTTTTCGAAGAAAAGGGCCACATAGTTGTTATCACGGGTGAGTTTACGAATGGATAACAAATTATGACAAATTATGACAAAAATTGGGAGCATATGAAACATGTTTTAAATGGAGGTGGGGATTAGGTTTAGCATGACCAATGTGGGTAACAGGGCTACGAGTTTGTTCAGGCAATCGAATAAAAATAGGTGAAGCACATGAAAATTTAAAATCTAGAAACCGTAAATCGCATGTGATGTGATCGCTAGCCCCTGAATTGATAATCCAATTGGAATTAATGGGAGAATAAGGGAAAGAAATACCTGTAAAATTGGCAGATGCATCAGTGGGGCCCGTTTGATTGAGCATAGTGAGTAATTTGGCCTGCTGATCAGGAGTCAAAGTAAGCCTTGGAGGGGCCCAAAAATAAAGCCAGGAGCAGGAGACATGGGGCCCAAGAAACCTTGATTATGGCCCATGGGAAAAGTTGGGTTCGTGTAGTGAGGCCCAAAACTAGGAGGTTGGGAGAAGCCCAACCCATCAGCAGTAGTGTTATGGGCTGTGGACCCAGGTCCAAGAGGACGCCTGCGATTAGAGCTGCCCTAGCCTTTCGGCTTCCAACTAGTAGGATAGCCCACTAGCAGAAAACAGGCTTCGTGGAGGTGGCCTGCGCGATTGCAATGGGTGCAAAAATGCGGACCCAGCAGATACAGGCCGCATGAAACTACTAGGAGGGGTCACGTTGGGCTTGGGAGTGGCCCGAACTGGGTGCAAGCGAGTTGGGGTCAGGCCACGACTAGAGATCGTCAGAATTGGAAGGAAGGCGCAGACTGGAGAAACCGACAGTGTCGCTGACAGGGGCGTTACTCCGTTGATGAACTTCCTGTTTGGAGAGAGCATATGTTCTCTCCAATGAAGGAAAGGAGTCACGGGACAAGATCTGCATTCGCAGATTCTGAAATTCCTCAAGAAGACCCATGAGGAATTTCATGGAACGATCGTCTTGTTCACGAGCAAGGAGACAATCGTTGATTTTGCAGGTACAGAGGCCACAATCGCAGCAAATTGCGAGCTCTTGTGTCTCAAGATCGCTTCAGAGATCCTTCAACCGAATGAAAAAATTGGTAAGCTCGGTCGTGGTGCAACCAATAGCAAGGCGAAGATCGGAGATGGCCTGACGAAGCGCGAATCACTGGGTGTCGGAAACTTTCCCAAATCTCAGACACGTAAGGCGTGTGTGAGACGAGTTGCTCTAGGGAACGCTCGACGGAATTGACGAGCCAAGATTTAATGGTGACATGAACTTGATCCCAGCATGCGGTCTCGTCGGGGTCCCTGGTCAGGCGGGTGAGTTCACCGATGAGGAAGCCCAGCTTATTCCGGGCAAGGCAAATCATGTAGACCTGAGATGCCCAAAGTGCGTAGTTGGATTCCCCAGCTAATCGATGGGGAACGAGGGATCCAACTTGTAGATTGGTCGCCGAGAGGTAATACGGGTCACGAATAGGGGTAGTGACGGGAACAGAGGAGGAACCATCGGTGGAATTGGGCTTATTTTCAGTGGAAGGAGCCATAGTTGCGGCAGAGATGGTGGTCGGAATGGGAAAGACGACGGCTAGGGTTTCGAGTGGCAATTTGGTGATTTGGAAAGGGGCGAGGGTAGTTTAGGAAAGGGTAAAAAAAAGAAAGGTAAAAATGCAGGAAGGGTGTTTATGGAAAAAAGGAAAAAAAAAAGGCAGTAGAGAGATGTCCCAAGCACTTCGAAAGAAAATTAGAAGAAGAAAAAAAGAGGATGCGGAAGCTAATTAGACCGGCCTGGTCTCGGAAACCATGTCACAAAATGAAGGATAGTGGAGTGTGGGAATGATACTCTCTATTAACACTTCAATAATATGTTTGTACAAAGGGAGGTCTACTTATAGACCGATAGGATGGCTTTACATGGTAAGTGCAATAATACAATATACAAGGAAAATATATACATTAAATATTGTATCACAAATAAGAATAAATCACGTAATATTCCATAACAGACAGTGAAGTTTGATGCTTATGGAATAGTTGAGCGCACCAATACTTTATCGTTCGCACCTCGGGATTTACCATTAAGTTGGCATAAACTAGCTTTAACTTTCTTAAGATGAAGCCTCGCGCCTGGTCTGGATGGGAAATTCGAAGACTGTGTAGTAAGCCTAAGTCCAAAAATGTCTGGGCTGAAAATGTCTTGCCATTGTAGTTGAAAGGCTTGAAACTCTCCAAGTTAATGGCTGCTAGAAGAGGGACCAACAAACATAAGTTTCGTGTCTTCTTCTTGGTAGTCAATCCTTTGCTGGATGTAGAGTCTTAGGACAATGAACTCATCAATAAAGACTTCTAACAGCAAACTTTGTACTGTAAAGAATTCTTCCATTAATGAACTCTTAAGTTTGACATGGATAATCATCTGTTCCATGCCAGTGAATTTGTCCTGCAGTTCATGAATTAACCAGAAAGGTGAAAGTATGGCTCTGGCTTTGAACTGGTTAAAGGGTCTTGTGGTGATAGTCTGCACAACAAGGGGTTGTTCTTGTGATGCAGGGGTAGGCCTTTTAAGAAGGGTTTGTATAGTCTTCTTCAAGGCTAAGTTTTCTTGAAGCAAATGTATCTTATTCGACAATGCGCTACCGAATCGACAAGGAAGTCATTGAATTTGAAATCCTAGGCTATTCAAGTTTAATGAACGTATAGGCTACGCAAAGAATATCCTGACCTAACTAGAGTTATCCTAACGTGGTGGGGACGATCTATGTTGATTGCTTCTTTTACTGGTCTTTTGCTTTTGTTTCCTCGTTTTTCAAAAGCCACACGATCTTTATGTGAAAAGACCAATGCAATTAAACATGATCGTCTATGTACATTAGCACTAGTTGAAGAT